>PVJX010001747.1:0-150159 GCA_004027295.1 Dolichotis patagonum
AAAATACTGCCAGGAAGTTTTTTAAACAAATTCACAAGTAAAAATAGCTTGAGAAATTCCGAAAATCATGAATAGCAGGGGGTCCTAACTCTGCTAAGATAGAAAGATAACAGTAGCAAAGGTTGATAAAAATTAAAATTAAAAATTATAACATGACTAACACTTGGTTTTCAGGTGACAAAATAGTGAAATATATAGTAAATCTTTTGCTTACAAAAGGGATGTGCACAACATTAAAAAGAATGAGGACAGTGTGATGAAAACGTGTTATTCAGCCTGTGTAATAAATAGGTATATATATATTTATTTATTTATTTATTTATAATAAATGCCGTGGCTGATAAAGACAGTGTAGCTAGCGTGGTGCTCCGTAGTTTCCGGCCAATGTGGGTAACCTAACGCTAGCGTTTCGTATCTTATGAAACAGTATCTCATGGAAATATGAGCCACTACTGTTGTTTCAAGAAATGGGAACGCTGACAGGCCAGTGGCAAGGAGAGCGCGCCAGGCCCTTGGAAATGACCACCCCAAGCCCACGCTGTGACCGTCTCCAGGAACCCACTTTCCACCCTCAGAGAGCCGTGATGTCTGTGCCACATCCACTGCAGTCACACAAAGTGATGCGAATCTGCCTGGGCCCGCGAAACTATTGTGTCCTGAGTTCAAGTTCTGGGGCTGACCTAAAGTAGTCTCTGTAACAAATGATCCTTCACACTTGTGAACATATGTACAAAATAGCTTTAAGAAATCATGAGAAATATAAGTTCAAAATATGCCTTAAAGTAACCATCTGTAATTCAGTAGCATTTATCACATAAATTTGAGAAATCATAAATGTTTTTAAAAATCTCATACAGTGTACCAATTAAAGTGAAATATGACTCAATTCCCAGTACCAAAAACAAGTGAAATATGACAAAATATAGTTAAGATTAATTTTCCTTAAGCATTCCAAGTTAAGTAGACACTAGCATCATTCCTGATTTTGAAAGAACTGGTAAATTGCAACAAAAGCACTACCTAAATATTACAAAAATAAACATCCAGCCTTTTGAATGACAATGAAACATTGGAAATGTGGAATTAAACAGCAGACAAGGCAGAGAGGCCATTCTCAGTGTGCTCACGTGACCAGTCTGTAAACTTAATCCACACAATTATACGCTATCAGGGTACGACACTGCAATATTAGTAAAGTATAGGAGTAGGTGATTTTATTTCTGAGAAAATCAATAAAACTATTTGAATCACTATTCAGTAAATCAGGGAAGCATGAAAAATAGTTTTCCTTTTTAACAGTGAAATGCAGTATTATGTACATGTATACATGGGGGACTCACAGCAGCTGTGTACTATACACAACGGTACAATGTTCCCTCATTATCTCCACAAGGCCTACATGAAGAGTCCTACAAAGCATTTCAGTATAAAATAGACCAGTCCCCTACTTAAAAGTAAACATAGTACAAAATTAGGAGAAGCTATTTCCTTTTATTTCAGGGTAAACATTTTTAAACAAAAGCAAAGATATATAAGGGAAGAGTAATAGACTTTACTGTATAAAAATTGTTAAACTTTAACATGCAAAAAATACCATGTCATTGATATTTTCAGCATAAATCATTCTTATAAATCATGAGACAAACCAACAGAAAAATGACCAAAGGAAAAGAAAAATATGCATTCGAAAATGTATTTAAAAATTCAACCTTGATGAAACATCAAGAATAGAAAAGTAATACACGAAACAAATACAATTTTCTTCTCATAGGTTGCCAAAATATTTGTAAAAACAGAAATGTGAAATAGGGACACCTTCATTGAATATAAAAATTCACATGACTTCATTGAACAAAATTCAGTTATTAATTTGAAGTGAAATAAAATCCATACCGACTCACTTCAGGGCTAATTCTGTTCACGCGGGACTTTTTTTTAGAAACATAGACAGCAACGAAGTGCTGACTCCGCAAGGAGGAAACGAAAGGACGGCGTGGGGGCTGGGGCCGCTGGTCTCAGGAGCCAGCCAGCAGGTGCCCGGAGCCAGCCCTGAGGGTCAGGAGGTCTGCGGAGGCCTCTGCACAAGGCGGGCAGATGTGGCTGGTGACAAACCAGGGTCGAAGCTACCAGTTCCCGACACCTCTGGCTGTCTCCACTGTGCACCCTCCGGGGCCCACAGACGCGGCGGGCAGCTCACACACCCGAAGCATACAAACCACTCAGCCTGGTGTCCGTCTGTGCAGAGCTGAAGGACAGATGCGATCAGCTCTGAACTCGGAATCACGGCTCATTCATATCTGGAAACTACCCGCCATCGGAAACGAAGGCAGGCTGGGCGCAGCTCTGCGCTGGCCTGCACGCTTTGGGTGACCACGATCCTGGGGGTGACATCAGCACCAGGTCAAAAACGTGTGGTGTCAGGGTGCAACGTCAACCTGATTAGCTGTGAGAGTAGCCTGGGGACCCAGGGGGCCCACTGTGACTGGGAGCCCCAGAGGCCCGGCCTTAGGGTCTAGGTCTGGTTTCTCACCCCTTCCTCTCTATCTCTATTCCCTGCTCTGCTTCCAGCCCCCAGGAAGTGAGGTACTTGCTCCACCACACGCGTCCACCATAATGTTGGTGCCTAGGAGCCGCTGACCAGGAACTGAATCCCTAGAAACCCTTAGTAAATCAAACCTCTCAGTTGCAGGTGTACTGTATCGTGTCACAGCAACAGGAGAGCTGAGTATTATGAAAGGAGAAGAGAAAAGGACATAAAGCTCAGTTACCAGTGAGACATAGAACAGAGACACCAATAACCCTGAGGATGGGTAGGGTGAAACCACAACAGTCTTGCTGATTGGTATGGCTGAGTGCAGCTTTCAATGCAGTTGCTATAATTTAGAGCTCGAATGTCCTCCCAAAGGCCATGTGTTAAAAGCGTGGTCACAGAATGACTGTTTTAGTTACTTTTCTCTCATTGTTGAGACAAAATACTCAACACCCAAAGTTAGGAAAGGAAAGGTTTATTTAGCTCACAGTTTGTAGAGGCTTCAGTCCATAGTCAGCTGGCCCCAAACTAGGGTGTCAAGGCAGAGGGCAACAGTTCATGGTGTTGGAAGAGAGCAAAACCAACAAGAGCAAAAAGAGGAGGAGCAAGCCGCGTCTCCCTTCTGTTGTATACAGCTCCTCACCTTAAGGTGGATCCCACATCCTGCGGTGTAGAACTGCTGAGGCACTTAGTTAAGCTTCTAAACTTCTCAAGTTGACACCATGTACCAACCAGGACTGAGGCATTGCTGGGAGAGGGCAGAGCCATTAAGAAGTGGATTTCCAGAGAGCCTCAGTGCAGGGGGCATCTCCTCCGTCCCGCTCCCGGCCCAGCTGGTGGTTCTGCTGTTCTGTGTACTCCTTTCCTGACATCTGACACAGGTCCACAAGCAATAGCACCAACTGCATGGGAGCTGTAACCATCCAAACTGTAAAACAAAGTACAACCTTTCTCGTTATAAGTTGGTTATCTCCGGCCATGTGTAATAGTGACAGAAGGCTGACCAAAGCACCAACATTCATCATCACTCATCCTGTAATTTCTATATTCCCTTTCCATGGATACCAGCATCATCTACCTAAACCCCTTGCTGCTATTTCTGCTGAAAAGTTGGGTTTTCTAATTTCATTTAAAAAAAAAAAAAGAGTAAGATACTAGCTGCTTGTGGAAACCTCAACCTTACCAATCTCTCCCTGAGCCACATAGAGAAGCTTTAGATACAAATCAACATAGTAAATCAGCCAGTGCAACTATGATACGTTTTTGTTTTGTTTTGCCTGATGCGCTGGAGATGGAACGCAGGACTTCACCCATTCTAGGCTAACACTCTACTACCAAGCCACACCCCAAGCCATGACAAACCGTTAACACAGCAAACCAGTGGCTCTATCAAGCGCCCACCCGCTAACTGGCTCGGGCCTGCAGTCTGCCATCCAACTTGCGCAACTTCACACCTTTCTCTACATGACTCCTGCTCAGCCCAACTGCCTCACCTTTCAGCTGCCCAAGAGCATCAGTTTCTTCTTTCCTCAGGGTTTGTTACCCTGATCCTAGCTCCAGAAATCTGTTCCTTAGGGTCTTTAGCTACCAACTCACCCTGAAACCTAAATGAGACTCCTTGAGCTCTTAAGTTATCCTCACTGTGCCAAGATAATCTGTTCTCAGACCAGACATTGGAGTTGTCTAGGGACATTTAAAAATTTTAATATCTGGTCTAATCTCCAGAAATTCTGATTTAATTTACCCAGAGGAATAACCTTGCCATTGAATTTTTTGAAAGCTCTTGGGTGATTAAAAATTGCATGAAATTTTAGAACCATCACTTTAGATCTAACTTTCACGTGTTATTCCTCACGTGCACTTTGCAGACCATAATGGTGTCTTACATGTTTATTTACTTGACTGCCAACCACAAAGGCAGAATCTGCATCTGCTTTATTTATCCCAAAGTATCTGACACTTGAACATATAGAAAAGGAAATCAGTGAGGAAGCCTGAGGCAGGAGGACCTCAAAGTCAAGCCCGGTTTGGGCAACTTAGCGACTTAGCAAAACCTTGTCTACACACAAACACACAACATACACACATACACACACACACACACACACACACACACAGTGTGAATTACATATTTAAAATGTTGAAAGAAAAAACCCTCGCCAACCTAGAATCCTGTTAGTACTGAAATAATCCTTCCATAGTGAAAAAGAAATACTTTCCTAGACCAAAAAAAAAAACCCTTTTTTTGAAGAATTTGTTGCAAGAGACATTGGAGGACATTCTTCAGAGACAACCAGAATAGCGTAGGACAGAAACACGGATCTGTGCAAAGCGAGGAGGCGCATTAGCAGGAATAAATAAAGACGAATACAGCGTTTTACTTTTGCTCTTAACTGAGCTAACAAATAAGAGTTTATCCAACATAGCAACACAAGCGATGCAGCAGCAGCTTGCGGACGTGGGGAGCAGAGCAAAGGAGCGGGCCTCGGGCGGAGGAGAGCAGAGAGGCCCCAGGAAGCTGCCAGTGTGCCCTGCGGACGCCACCGGCCACTTACAGAGGCTTTTCATGCAAGTCTATTTATATGCTAATAAAGGAAGAAAATAGAACCCTTCAAGATATTCAATTAAAACCAGAAAAGGCAGAAAAAGACAGGATACAAATATTATTGATGTGAATCCAACTCCATCAGCAGTCACTTCAAATGTGAGTGATCTATACTGGTGAGAAGACAGAGGACCTCACGGTGTATAAAATAAGCCAAAACAAGAAGCAAAGTGTGGTCCAACCCTGAAAGAAATCTAGGAAAAATGTCAAAAGAGAGATGCCGCAAAGTAGAATGAGTCTAGGTCACGCGGAGGCGGAGGCGGAGGCGGAGGAGGAGGAGGAGGAGGAGGAGGTGAGGGCGTGTGTGCCGTGCGCGTGTGGATACGCCAACGCGAAGCCTGGTTTTCTGTGCAACGAATATGCTCTAACGGAGAAAGAAACCCAGTGTCCATCTGAAGACAAGGACCTCCAGAGTAAAGGGATGCACACAATACACTCAGCCGATGCCCAGTGACAAAAAGCAGGAGCTGTGGGGCTTCAGGCAGAGAGCTCCGGGATGAAGCCACGTTACGGGGTGGACAGGTGACTTCCTGTGGTGACAAGGACACGCCCCACAAGAACACAGTGCAGTTATCGCCACACAGGTGGCTAACAACAGAACACTGAAATAACTGAGGCAAAAGCTGGTAAGAGGACGAGGAGAGAGATGAGGCCCCGCTACAGCTGGAGACCTCGCCCCCCCACAGCAGCGACGGGGCAGCATCCCCTCGCAGGTCTCACGAGACAGCTGGCACCTTCCTCAGACACTGTCGGACTCAGTTCTCAGAGCACGGGCCGCACCTCACGGCAGACCACCATCAAATACGCGTCAGCAAATTCAGAAGAGCAGAAATCATGCAAAGTACTGTGTTCTCAGGCCACAAGGGAACTAACAGGAAATCAGTAACAGAAAGCAATCTGGAAAATTCTGCAGTATCTGGAGATTAAACAACATAATTCCAAGTAATACATAAGTCAAAGACATCTCAAGAGAAATTTTAAAATATTTTGAACAAATGAAAATGAAAATGCACCAAAATTGTGTGATAGAGGGAAAGTAGCTCTCAGAGGGCTGACTCCAATGCTGTCGTCTTGGTAAAGAGACGGAAGCCTATGCATCTGCACATCTGTATCTCCAAGTAACAAAATTACCGGCCCTGAATTACAGCTCTGCACTTTGACATACACCACACTATCCCTGATGGATTGTTAGGCACTTTACATTCCCTAAACAGTCTATGCTAATCTCAGACAATATTCTTTGTCAGGGCCTAGTTCCTCTGTTTTATAGATGAGCAAACTTGTTTGAAATTTTCTCACATTAGCCTACAAAGATAGTAAATTGCCAAGATTTAAATTTATTGCTCACTAACTTATATAGCTCTCAAATGCTCAGATATTGCCACTGAAGCAGTTTTTAGCAATTCCCAAGCAGAAGAAACTTCTGTCACCCAGCGTCCCCAGGGCCTCCCCCACCCCTGGCCGCACCCTTGCTGGTCTGACTTTGTCCTGCCCGTGTTCACTTGGTGGAACCCTGCTGCACGCGTGTGGCTGTGTGACTTCTGTCAGGAAGATAAGCTGTCCGGATCCACCTGTAATTCGCACGCAGCACCGCTGTGCCGGTTCACCTCGGGGCAGCTTCGGGGTGCGCAGGGCCTGCTCAGGCACCCTCCCTCCTGGTGCAGGTACGTGGGCTACGTCCAGTTTGACTATTTTGATTAAAGCTACCAAGATCATTCTTCTACAAGGCTTTTAGCCAGTGTATGTTTTTGTTGTTTTATTGGATAAACACATAGGAGAGGAATTACTGGGTTACAGGAGACATATGAGTTTAAATTTTAAGAAACAGCCTAAAGCTTTTCTACCATGATTACACCTACCGAAGTCCTTTTAATGTTCTGAAGAACTCTGTCACATACCAGGCAGTCAAACATCTCGGTCCCCAGAGACACCCACACAGTGAGTGCCACGCCCTGTGTGGGAACAGGAAGCCCTGGGCTGCCCTCTGCGTGCCCAGCCTGCCTTGCCCTTGGCCGGGAAGAAAGGGGGTCTGTGTGTCCACCTGACCCGAACAGAGCGAGCCTCCAGCCAGCTCGGCGTCTGTTCTCGCCCTGTGCGCTCCACAGGGGGAGCTGGAGGCCCACACTCCCGGGAGGACTCTGGCTCTGTCCCAGGCTGGGCGCCCTGGCCGCACTTTTCAGCTGATAGGGACCCAGCAAGCGCCTGTGGCTATTTCAGACTCTGCGAGGACAGGGCTGTCCCAGGAAGCAGCAGAGCCCCCGGCCCTCGGGAAGGGGCTCTCAGCTGGGGACCGACTCCGCAGCCACAGCCCCTCTTGCAGACACCTGGCTGGGGCCCTGGCGGGCACACATCCCACTCAGGTTGAAAGGCTCTGCCTGCACAGGCCGCAGAGGAAGTCAGCCTGAAGCCGGGGCATATGCGGTTACCAAGGTTAGCCAGGGGGGCGCAGCTCCCTGCCGCCTCCCCCTCCTCTCGCCTCTGCATGTCTCCACGAGAGTCTGGGCCAGCCACCCTTCTCTGAGAGACAGGTGACATCCACAGCGGTGGCTCTGGATGTCAAGGACATGTCGGCCCACGTGGACAGCCACAGGTGTGAGCTCTGCATTACACGTGTTCAGCCCAAGGGCCCTGGCTCTGTCCTGCTCTGGCCGCCCAGGGCTCCTCAGCCACCAGCAGCCCAAAGTCACTCTGGAGGAAGGACTGAGGTTTCCAAGGGCAAGGAAGACTCGGGAACGAGAAGGCAGGAACATTCTGGAACTTTCTCCATGCAGAAGCACCCCAGGATGCCCAGGAGCACCTGTCACTCTCACAGGATCCTGCACCTGGGCAAGGGCGTCTCAGCCCTTTCGCAACTGGAGGCAGGGGCCACACTCCAGGAGGAGAATCTGCGCCACTGCAGACGGCGGGGTGGGTTCTCTGCATGTTGTGGTGCATCTCTGGCCGGTGGGGACCTGGTGGTTGGAGTCCTCTGCGACCCTCTGAGGCTCTGGCCCTGTCCAAGGAGCCCCAGGTGTGGGTTCCCACAGCTCTGCCTGGTCACTCTGGCTGCCACAAGGGAAAGGCTGTGGCCCGGGTCGCCGAGATGGAAGCCCAAGCTCTCAGACTGTTGATGGCTCCGACCCCTGCCCTGGACACTTTCGTGACAAGGCTCACCTTGAAAACAGGCCACACCGTGCCCTGGCAGCCACCTTCGGAAGAGTCTACGCCCAGGACAAACGTGGAGCTGACAAGGCACTCGCCTCACCCTCTCGTGCCTGACCTTCGTGGATGGGAAAAGAGCCAGGTGCCCTGTTGTTTTGAGAGAGGCCTTGTCGCTTGCTATTTAGGGAGCGTGTGGAAGGCTCTCTTGGCTCCTCTCTTGGCTCTGGAATTCTGTTTGCAACAGGCTTTCCTCGCCGCGGCTCTGAGTCATCCGCCTGGTGACCGGAGCTGGGCTCCAGCACTCCGCGCCCCTAGATAACAGGGCTGAGCCTGCCAGCCCATGAGGCCGATAACCGCCGGAACATCCCGACCGGAGCACTTCTGATTAAACCTGGCATCCGTGCCACCCCCTCCTGTCCCTTCTAAAATTAGCCTTGCTGTGCACAGCCGCGCCCTTGCCTAGGCCTGACGGCCCCTCCCCGCCGACCGGTGGACAGGGGCTCGAGTGGGTCCCCACGCCTGAGACTTCGGTTGAAACCTGCCACTCCACTTTCCCTTTGGAACAGACTGAGACTTAAAAAGCCAAAAGTGCAAAATAAATCAGGAGGTATATTCCAGGACTTTGTGCTAATGTTTCGGTCCCCAAATCAGACACTAAGCCAGGAGAAGTTATTTTAAGGTCACGGTGACTCAATTTCCCATAGAAAGGAGACAGCAGCTTCCTGGAAGCAGTGTAACCATCACACCCAGAAGGGCAGAAGCCCTGGGAATGAGGCGCGCATGGAACTCTGGGGTCGGATCCCAGCTACGATTCCTGTTCCCGCTTTCCCTGAAAGCCGGTTCCACGGTCAGCTTGCCCGCTGCGATTTCAGCGCTTGAGTGCACGTTTGCAGAGACCCTGGAGACAGCCTCGAGCGACCGTGGACACAGGGACAAGGCGACGCCCGCAGACCGATGGAGCCCCACGGACGGGTGAAGAAAGACGCGGATGCGGGGGCGTGGGCGGCGGGGCCTCCCCAGAGCCACCGGAGACCGAGCAGAGGACACCCGCGCGGATGCCACGGGAGGCTGCGAAGCCGGCGACAGCGAGGGCACAGGGGTGGAGGGGCCGTGGAGGACACGCGTTTCGCGGAGCGTGGAGACCGGAAACCTCGCTGTCCAGACTCGGGGAAATCGGGGCCCACAGACCCGGGGCCTCCCAGAGGACACCGGGAGGCCACGTCCCATCCCCCAGGAAGTGGGGCTGCAGGGGCCGCAAGGCGAAGGCGCACGGGGTGCAGGGTGCTCACCAGCTGCAGGGCAGCCCGGCCCACCTCTCAGGGACTGATGGGTGGGGAAGGACACAGGTCACTGCTGGGCGGGAGTGACTCTGCCCAGCAGCGCTGCTGGCCCCTCCGCCACCACAGCCCGGACCCAGGGAGGCGCAGAGAGGGACTAGAGGGCCCTGGGCCGGCGGCGACCTCGCGAGCCACGTGAGGCCAACAGAACACGGAGGCGGGAGGAACCGCAGGTTCCCACGCACATGGCTCCTGGCCACGGAAGGATGAGAGGAGCGTGGGACGGCGGGGAGTGGGCCCCGGGCTCCAAGCGGACTGCTGCAGGGCGAGGGGACCCTGGGTGACGCATAGAGCACAGGTGGCCCGGGACCTC
The DNA here is from genome assembly GCA_004027295.1 of Dolichotis patagonum. NCBI lineage: Eukaryota > Metazoa > Chordata > Mammalia > Rodentia > Caviidae > Dolichotis > Dolichotis patagonum. The sequence goes on from PVJX010001747.1 coordinate 9,927, forward strand.
GGCGCACACTGCAGGAGGAGGGGGGCGGGGAGGAGAGGACTCTGCCTGTGCCCCCTACTGTCTGTGACCCGCTGGGCTGCGCAGTCCCGAGGTCCTCCCGGCGGGGTCGGGACAGACTGGCCGGCTGCAGAGGGCGCGCTGGAACCTGGGCAGTGACCTTCCGGCCGCGTCCCCTTCTCGGCACTGGTCCTTGAGGGCCACACAATGTGGGTCCCGCCGCGTGGACATCTTAAATCGCACGGAGGCATCGAAGGCATCTTCGTGCCCCTCGTCCGGGGAAAAGCGGCCTGCAGCCTGCGAGCCCGCGGGAGCGGGCGGGAAACGGAGCAGCGCGATCACGTATTGAAACCTCCACGTGTGAGGAGCGAGATCCTAAACAGAGGCCCAGCGAGAACCTGGGGACGCGGTGCGAGCCCAGGCTGGGGCCGTGGACCGGCCGTGTCCCCATCCCGAAGCCTGCGGTGGCCTCTGCACTGCGCAGGGAGCGGCGGGAGATGTCAGCAGACCTTGCTGTGGGCTCCGGGTCGTCGGGGCAGGACAGAGCAGCAGCAGAACCAAAAGCAGCGGGGGAGGGGCACGCGATATCTGGGCGTGACGCTTGAGTCAGGATGGGTCTCTGCTGGCCGTGACTGGGCGCTGTGAGGATGAGTCCTGGCCCCTCCGTGTTGTTGCTCCTTTTCTTTTCCTCCTCTTCTGTTCTCTCCTCAGAAGCCAAAAAATTCTTAACCATTAGAAAATGGGGTTTTCCCTTATGTCACAGAGTACAGTTGTAAATTCCCGTCCTTTTGTGCAGAGCCGGCGATCTGTCCAGATGCCTTGCCCAGGGACTCAGCCCTTAACTGTATCACTAACCGCAGAGGTCCCGGCGCCCAGCGGCAGCTCCCGGGCCAGCTCAGCGGCTCAGCCTGGGAGGGCCCAGCCAGTCACCGCCTCCTTCGTGCTTTCCTGTTTTGTACATTGTTGGCCATACTTCTTATGGAGGCAAAAGCAAAAAATCAAATGCATTGGAAGATGACTCCAGACTTTTGTGGAAAATAGGTTCTTGGAATAGAATTTGAAGAGAGATAAAGTTGATTCTAAGAGCAGAAGTCAACAAACTTTTCATATAATGGGCCAGAGAGCAAAGACTGACTGACTGATCGTGGTATGGCCCTAGCCCTTTACATGTCATTTTACTTTTTAAATTTTGGCACAAAGTCACTAATTCGTCCAGGCTGGGCTCAACCTAACTATCCCCTTGCCTCAGCCTCCCAGAGTGTGGGGATTACGGGTGCGCACTGCCGTGCACAGCGAAGAGCAAATGTTTTAGGCTCTGTGAGACATTATGTGTCCAGACTGCTGGATCCACCTTGTCAGGGAGCAGCCACAAACAACACGTGAGCAAATGAGCACAGTGGTGCTCCAGTGAGGCTTTGCGTCACCGCTGTGTGGGACGCCTGACTCGGTGCAGCCACAGTCTGCCAGCTGCTGCCCGGAGTCCACGGTCCTTGGAGGGCGCACCTGGGCTGCAAGGGGCTCGTGTGACAGGTCAGGCAGCTGAGCTGTGTGGCGAAGCCCTTACACAGGCTCTGCTCCTCTTTGGGATCCTTCAAAAAGTTCAGAAGGAAAAAGCATTTGGTTTCCGGAAAACAAGTGTAAATGGAATTGGGAGATTGAGGTGCCAGGTTTAAAGGAAGGACGGAGTGGATTCGAGGAACACACAGCTACCTGACTCAGATCCCTGCATCCGCTCTGCTTCCCGCCCACCTTGCCTGGAAGCCAGCCGACTGTGGGCCGAAACCTCCACAAACCGTGAGCCCAGATGCAGTGCTACTCGGTTCAGGATCTCAACTCTCTCCGTGATTCTGGTCGCAAATCAAACTGGATGAGGACAGAATCAAATATCCCCGAAAGGTCAGCATTGAACCGAACCACTGAATTTGATTTCGTTCTTGTCCAACTTGGATTTTGACCAGAATCATGCAAAGATCCAAGTTCATGAGCCAAGGCACCACCTTCTCTTCCTTAATTTGTGGTGCTGGGCATTGTGGATCAGTAAGGAAGAAAGCACCTAAGACACCCACAAAGGGGCACTTTTTGGTGAGGGGACAGGTGACGTCATCCAGGCCCGCAGCCCTGGTCTGGGCACTGGACACACCACTGGCCTCTGCTCTGATGCTCTGATCACTGACCCTCCATGGAGCCTGACATCTTTCCTCAAGGCTGCTGCTATCTAGACAGGGCCAAGTGCTCTGCTGCCCTCGGAGTGCAGGACCATCCCAGACCCTCCTGAGAGCCAGGACAGGCACCCAGGGTATGCTGAGTGTCACGCCGACAACCCGCTAACCAAGAGTCCCGTGGCCGACCGTGGCAGCGCCAACAGAAAGAGTGCTGAGAGGCCAACTTGAGGCCACCTGTTCAGGGGACACAGTGACCCCGCTTCTCAGGGCTGAGTACCCTGGCTTTTTCAGGAAAGCAAGAATTGGATGTCAGGGCAACTGGACTTTCTGGGAGTCAGTGCAGTTGGGAGAAGTGGCCAGGAGTGTCTGTGGCATTGGGGTTCACACCCCGGACAGAGGGCTCTGAAAGCAGGGGTGGGGACTGGTGTTGAAAAGAGCTAAAGGGGCTCCAGAGCCCATTCCAGTCCACAGCTGGGGGACCTGAACAGAACTGAGTCCTCCGAGGAAGGCGGAAGCACAGCCTTCAGAAATTGGCTTCCCAACCCCAGCACGGCTTTGCTGCCCAGGCCCGCTCCACAGAGCGTGTTTCTGACAGAGAAATCCCAGTGCTCTCCTCTTGCTCTGACTTTGCCGTGCCCTGGGGACCAGCGGTGCCTTCAGACCCCACAGAGGTCTGTCTTTGTCCTCATCTCTGAGGATGGCTGCTGTCACAACAGTGACATCGATGACCTTTCCCTGCCAATCACCATCCTCATAAGGAGCAGGATTAGTTGAGTCTCCACCCCAGGATTTGGTTGGGAAGGATATTCTAGCATCTCTTTTATCTTTGCACTGTGTACATGTGCGTGTGCATCAAAGTCTTCCACTCCCTCCGGGCCTGTCTGGGGTCATCAATGAAAGCAGGACAGTGTCACAGAGGATGGGTGACAATGTGCCCTGGAAATCACGTTCCTGTTTACAGCCAGACCGCTATGGTGACAGAGGAGTCCCGGCTGCTCTCAGCCAGGAGCTGATATAGAAGTCTCACGGCCATAAAAGTGTCTACAGCTCCTAACTAGTGTTGCCACAGACTGAGACCAACACACCAAGCAGCACCTGGGATTGTGGAGCCAGGTGTGGGGCACCTGGGATTGTGCAGCCAGGTGTGGGGCACCTGGGATTGTGGAGCCAGGTGTGGGGCACCTGGGATTGTGGAGCCAAGTGTGGGGCACCTGGGATTGTGGAGCCAGGTGTGCAGCTGTATGGGCTGGGATCCTTCACCAAAGAGGCAAGCCCCCACTTCTCAAGCAGGACTTTTATAGGGATTACAACCAAGTAGGAGGTAGAGAAATAGAGCATTTGCCATTAGTTGATTGGACAGAAAGTGACACTAAATTCCACCTTCTTTGCATACATGGGAGACAGGGATGAGAGGTTACACCATTCCGGGGGGAAAACAGAAACTTAACAGGGCACCACAGGCTGACTGAAGGCCAGGAGAGGAACGTCCACCGGCAGGTCCCTGTCTGGAGCACCCAGTGTGTCTTCTGCTTCAGTGTGGCTTTTGGATGAGAAGTCACAAGTCTGTAGGAAGAAAAGCAGGTCGAGCAGGATGCAGGAAGTGAGTTCAGGTGGGAGGAAGGAAAAGGAAGTGAGCTGAGAAACAGCGCCCTTCTCAGCCGGCACAATCAGGAAGCCTGGTCACTGTGTCCTGCCTCACCCTGCAACTCCAGCCTCAGGCCAGCTGGGCAGGCAGACCTTCCTGGAGGTGAGCACGGCTCCTTGCTGCCCCACTGTCCCCAGGCCATTCTACAGGGATGACTCGTGGGGACACTCAGCTGAATTCCTACTGTGTCTCTCACACACAGCTTCGCCTAGTTTGAAGAACCACAGCAGGTTAGTGAACCGGCCTGTCTCCCAAGTCAGGATGGGCTTTGCAGACTGTGACTAATTCACACCTCAGCATCCCGAGAAGCTTAGGTCACTCAAGCACTGCAGGACCCATTTCAGGCTAAGAACCGGGCCAACGGATGGGGCAGGGAGCAAACGGCAGTGTGACAGGGACGGCAATGAGCATCACTGCCAGCCCAGCCCTGCTGAGAGGGGTTATCGGAGCTGTGAGGACCTGGGATGTGCTGCTTCGAAAGGCAGCTTGGTGAACAGGGAGACAGAGGCCACCATTCCCACCGGGCCAAGAGGGTCCAGCAGCGACGTGGCCTCCCCGTGGCCCTAAGAAGAAGCAGGACAAGGACTCACAGACAGCATGGCTCTGGGCGTCCCTGGCCGTGGGCAGTGTTTCCTGCCCGTCCCTCCTCAGGTCTTCACAAAGCTCTTCAGTTCTGCTCCAGGCCCAGGCCGAGTGTCCCAAGGGGCAGCGGCAACAGAAACCAGCTCTGAGGTGACCTCCAGAGCTGCCGCCATTTCCCCGACTTCTCTGCGTCTCTCTCAGCTGCGTCGAAACTCTCCGGGCACAGTCCCTTCCTGGCTCTGCTCTCCCGGCCTCAGATCAGTGGCTGAGGGAACTCCCGGGAGCCCCGGCCCGGCCAAGGGCTGGTCACCCCGGCTCACACTGATCCCGTCAGCTCTGGGGACAGGAAGGCGTGGCTGCCCTTGAAGCATGGTCCAGCCTTGGAAGGCCGACTCTGGGGAACAGCACTAAGTTTGTCCTGGGCACTGCGAGGGGGCAATTAGAACCCATACTTAGGATTTATACAAAAACATTTTGACTCATCCTAAAATAATTGGCATTTTTGCTGCCTTGACACAGCGAGCCTCTCTGCACTGAGACTATTAGCGCAAAGCGGCCGCGGGGGCTGTCAGTCGGGAAGGCCGAGCCGGCGCACCCCGAAGAGCCCAGGAGAGGCTGTGTGGCCCTCGCAGGCTCCTGCCTGCGGCTGTCTCCAGTGCAGGCCGAGGTGCAGGGCGCCCGATGGTCTTGGACGAGCTGCTTCACGTCTCCACCATGTGTCCTCCACTAGGAAAATGAGGCGTCTCAGAGGACACCTTCAAGAAAGTAAAGACAACGCAGCCTAAGTCCACAATAGAAAAATAACTATTATAATTCAACAATAAAAAAGACAGGCCAATTAAACCAGCAAAGAAAAGAAATTTCAACAAAGAAGCACACGACTGCCACAAGGAGAGAAACACAACATTGTTGGTCATCAGAGACATGTCCATCAAAACCACCATGACCAGCAGGGTGACCGGGATAAAACAGGACAGATAATAGCAAGTGCTGACGATGACATGAAGAAACTAGAGTTCACAGACATCACTGGTGGGAAGGTGAATCATGGAGCTGCTTTGAAAAGCAGTTTGACGGTTCTCAAAAATTTAAACATGGAGTAACCACATGATCCAGGAGTTCTACTCTTAAGTATCTGTCTATTGAAGTGGAATGAAAGTATTTTTCTCTGGAAAATTTTAATTCTTTACAGCTGAATTACTAGTTTTTTGCTTTTGAATTTTTGAGATATGCTTTCACTATATATCCCAGGCTGGTCTTGAACCTCCAACAATCCTCCTGCTTCAGCCTCCCGAGTGCTGGATTATAGGCATGTACCACCATGCCTTGCAAGCTGAATTAAAACCCAAATGACTATCAACTAAAGAATGGGTAAACAAAATATAGTATGCCTATAAAAGGAACTGAGGCATGAGGATCACAAATTCAAGCCCAGCCTGGGAAATTTAATGACTTGTTAAACCTTATCTCAAAATAAAAAGGAAAAATCCTGGAGGTGCAGCTCAGTACGAAGGTCCTAAGTTTAATACTCAGTACTGGGGGGAAAAGGAGTATTTTGGTGATTAAGCTGCATAGTTTTTACTTGACTGGTTTGAGAGCCGCTAAGGGGAGTAATAAAGCACACTCTGGGAAGGTCTCGGGGATCACAGGACAGTGACCTTAGGGACTATATTTTGTCCCTGGCCCCTTCCTCTCTGACACTGTTTTCTTTCTTTGCTTCTCGGCCACTGTGAACTGAGCAGCTTTGCCCCTCCATGTTCTTCTACCCTGATGGTCTTTTCTTGAACCCAGCCAACTATGGACTGAGCCCTCCGAAACCGTTAACCTCCCCTGCTTGAAACTGCAGGTGTTAGCTGTCATGTTCCAGTGACAGGAAGTTGACTAATACAATACTGATACATGTCATAGCAGGTGAACCTTGAAAACACTGTAGCAAGTAGAAGCCAGACACAAGAGGCTGCACATTGCATGGTTCTTGTTGTAACAGAGTTGCAAGGAGAATAATCACATACAGGACACATCATTTATAGTATTATTTATAATGGTGACCCAAGGAGTCAAATACAAAGGAAGTACAGGAAATCTGTCCACCACACTAAAGACCTAGAAAATCCAGCTGAGGGCCTGGCTCCTCATATTTTTGTATGAATTCAGCTGAAGACCTAGAGCCCCCAACAGTGACGCATGCGAGTCTGTTTCATGGTCTGCACTGGGAAGGCTTAAAGGTCAGCAGTGGATGCTGGAAGCTCTATGCCAGCAGGATGAAGGATCTGTGCCAGTAGGTTGAGGGTTCTGCACTGGAGCCAAGAAGCAACACTGAAAATAAGAAACAGTGCTCCCCTGAAAAGTACCACAGCGACAGTTAGGTCCCAAGCTGCTCCAACGATGACAACAGCTGAGTACATACCAAGAAGCCAGTGTGACAAGCTTCTCCTGGAGATTAAGCAGCACACATCTCCTCTGGAGCCAGGAAGCGACGCTCAAAGTAAGGACCAGAGCTCCCCCAAAGTGAACCATTCTCAGTGACAAGGTCCCGAGCTCCTCTGATGATAATATTGAGTTCATTTCAGGGGGGCCAGCATGACGAGCTCCTCCAGGAGAACCAACAACTTCAAACACCTCCACTTAGGAGAACCCACAATGCTCCTCTTCCTCTCCCGGTCTCCTTTTGTGCTGGCAACAGTCCTCAGGTGGGCCGTCCACGCTCAGCATCACGCTGATCCAGTTCAGGGTGGCTAAGTTGGCCACCAGTTACCGTCCACTGCAGCTCTACTTATATCAAATGCCCAGAATAGACAAATCCACAGAGAGAAAAGCAGGTTGCTGGTTTCCAAGGGCAGACCCAGAACCAGTAACTGATGGCAGGTGCAGGGTTTCTTCTTGTGTGATGAAGTTTCTATAGGAAGAGGTGATAGTTGCACAACTTTGTGAATACACTAAAAGCCACTGAACTGTAACATTTTAAAGGGAGAATTTTATGGTAGGTGAATTTAAGTGAAGAAGTTATCCATCAAAAGAAATACCCACCTATGCAAAGGCTGCCAGTGAGTACCTTCCATAGCAACAGGGTTACCCCTGAGACATGGCCGTCCAGCCATGGACTACATTTCCCAGGTTTCATTGTACAAAGAACCTCCCCAAGGAGACCTGCTGGGATGGCAATGACCAGAGCAAGTATGGTGGCCAGATCTTGCAGAAGCCAGAGCCAGGCCAGCCCAGGGGTGGGTGTGCCTGACATGCATAACAGAGCTCCCATCTGAAACCTCTCACCCCTTCCAGGAGACACATGTCCATGAGTTCTCATGCCAGTCTACTTTGCAGTCTCTTTGTTCTAAAAGCTGATGTCACTCTAGTAACACCCAAGTGGGTAAATGAACCAGGGGCTGTCAGAACAGTAACCTAACACACACGGCAGTGGCCTAGCAGGCAGGCAGTGAGTGGTTAGAAAACGGATAATTACAGGCTGGAAAGTACAAAACATCAGTCTAGAAGAACACACCAACTGAGTCAGTAGCTCTCGGGAGAGTGCTTAAATAAAGCTGAATTTTGTGTGTGCTGTTTGCTATTTTTAGCATGCCTTCATAAATAAAAAAGGAATTCAGTAAAGAATTGACTGGCTTGAAACCAAAACACGACAGGAAATAAAAAAAAAGTACAGAAGTTTGTAGTTTTATGTTCATTCCTTCATTCACTCAACAAACGTGTTCCAGACACTCAGGTGCATCAATGCACAAAATACACAAGGTTTAGTGTCACTGTTGGAGATGACGGGTAAACTGCACACGTAGCAAATGCGCAGGGGACACGGCAGGGACACGAGGGTCTGGAGGAGGGGCGAGGTCTGAACAGCAGCATGGAGCAGGTGGAGTCTGGGTGCAGACGGCCAGGCCAGGCAGCGGGACTAGGAGGGCGAGGGCTGCCGGTGCCCTCGGCCTAGCGGATTCGGGGACCAACAGGGGGGCCCTTGTGGCCGAGCCGCCTGGGCCAGGGGTGAGGCCCAGAGGAAACGGGAGACTGCAGGATCCCGTCTGCTCTGCCCAAGGGAGGCGCGGCCTGTGGGGGGCGCAGAATTCCAGGGGCTCTTCCCCTGCAGCGGGGCCGGGGCGACCCCGCGACCCGACCGCAAGGCAACCGGGGCTGGAGACCAGATCCCGGGCTCAGGGTGAGGCTCAGGCCCAGAGGGGGCGGGGTTGGGGTTCGGGCTGACTTCCCCGAGCCAGGCTCAGGCAGGGTGAGCGGGGTCACAGTGAGTGTGAAGAAGCGACTCCAGCTTGTCGGAAGCCTGGAGACCGAGGCAGGGAGGTCGAAATGTCAGTCTGTAAACTAGGTCGGAGCGCAGCTCAGCCTGAGGCCTCGGCTGCTGCTCCTAAGGGCAGGGCCTCCCCGGGAGGGTGCTGGGGTGACCCCAGAGGGCGCGAGGGGTGGCGCCATTCCATTCCAAGTGACGATGGAGACCTGTGTGGGTGGGGTGGAGCGGGTTAGCAGCTGGCTGGGCTGAGGGTGCAGCGCATAAGAGAACGGGGCGCTCCCAGGCCACGCGTCCTTCCGCTCTGCTCCCTCCACTCGCGGCCCAGCCTGGTCTTGGCCACACCGCCTCTGGCTGCAGCGGTTGCGGGGTTTGGGGGCTTCACGGCTGCAGGTGGGGACTGCAGACGCACGGGCCCCCCACGGGCCGCATGGACAGCTCCCCTGTCCTTTCCGGGGGCTCGGGCTGTGTGCCCTGCAGGTCATGGAGCGGTCTCCTCGTCCAGCCCTGCTGTTTGCATGTGGGACACAGTTCGTGACAGCTGACCAGGGACGTCGTCTCCCCTCTGATGCCTTTGGCTTCCTGGTTCTGTGCTTTGCTGAAGGCCGTGGGCTCCTGAGGACCCATGAAAGGGCGAGGAGGACCAGCTCAAGACAGACGCGGTTCTGTGACATCTTCAGCCCTGGCTGCACTGCCAGGGTCACACAGAGGAGGGCCAGGGAAAATGTAAAACTCCGCAGGGCTTGTCCAGGGACCTGGCTCGCTGGGAGCTGCTTCCCTCGGCGGTTTGACAGCTGGATATTTTTATTGATGACATTTTAGTTATGCGTAGTCGATGACAGATTTTTCAAATACCGCAGTCCTGGCTCCCAGCTGTTAGTAATTAAGAGAGATGCTACGGAGAAGCCTGAGAGGAATTTCAAGCGCTCTGGTTAGAATGACATTCGTGGGACTGACATTAACTGACTTGCTTCTTCCGTGCCATAAATTAATCCACTTCTTGTGTTGTACATGAAGGGAAATCTGGAGAATTCCAGGGACAAGCCAGCACCAGCGGGTGGCAGCTCCAGGTGATTTACCGAAGAGGGACTTGGGGTTTAAAGCGAAAATTCTGTTGCACTATGAGGAGCTCTTTGTGACTGTCTTGCTGGGGGACAGCGAGTCGCTTCGAGCACCCCGACATGCACAGCACCTGCCCTCAGCGGCTCACAGCCCTGCCTGGTGGGGCAGAGCAGGGAAAGCAGACTTGGGGTGAGGAAAGTTCTTAGCTCAGTCACAGGCCAGCTGGCCACTTATCTTGGGCACGACGAAGCCTCAGTTTTCTCCAGCGTGCCACGGGGTAACCCATGAGGTCACCACGGATCTGACTAGAAAAAGGTGAGAGACACCTGGCGCTGGGACTGGTCACTTGCTGGCAGTCAGCAGACGGCAGCTAGGGTTGTGATCAGCTTCAGTGCCCTTTACTCCTGTTTTACGGGTCATTTTGAGGAGAATGCCGTGTAAAGTCTGTGTCAGATGACGTTTGTGCTGGAGAGGGATTTTCTGTTCACTGAGATCTGATTCACACACCGTAAACTCAGTTTCAGTCACGCAGCCCAGCAGCTTGGGGAGGTTCACAGCGGCGTGCAGCACCCGTGCGCTCTGCTTCCAGTGTTTCCCTCACCGCAGGGAGAACCGCCCCTGTGGGCAGCCACCCTGTCCAGCTGGGGCCTCTGTCCTGTGCAAAGGGCTGGGCAGCGACACGACCCGCCACACGCCCCGGGCACAGTGATGTCCTGCCGCCGCGAGAGGCTGGGTGTGGCGAGGGCCTCCGCTGAGTGGCCAAGGCCTTCAGGAGGCCTGACTCGGTCCCCAGCAGGCTCCCTGTGTCACCACAAGGATGGGCTGAGTCTCAGCATGGCTTTTGGAGGGGACACATTCAAGCCACAGCAGCTGCTAAGCACCCTCCTGTCTCCTCGTGTCTGCCTGTCTGGACGTTTCCTGTAAAGCGAGTCATGGAGTCTGGCTTCTCCGTGCAGATGCTGCCGCATTCGTGGCAGGGCACTGTTTCCCCATGTGCCCTCCTGCGGGGCTCTGCACGCGCCAGCACGTGCACAGTGACACATGATACTCCCGAGTGTGGGACTCGGAAAGCTTCGGAAGAGTTTTCAGAAACCACGCTGTTACTAAGTGCCAGGCTGGTAATCAAACAAAAGCACCTTAAAATCCAAAACTCATATTCTCAATCACACATATCCCCTACTGTATCTAATTTTAGATTGTTTATAATAAGACCGAAAAGAAACAGATCTCTTTACCTTTTACTTTTCTTTCCTCTTTCATTTCTTTGGATGTTGAGGAGTAAACCCAGGGGCTTTATATATCTCAGGCCCTTCTTTATTTTACATTATTGAAAGAAAGTTTCACTACATGATTAAGTTGCTCAGACTGAGCTCAAACTTGGGATCCTCCTGCCTCAGCCTCCCAGATCCCTGGGGTTACAGGTGTACACCACCACATCTGGACTACCATAGTCTTTCTTAATGGCTTAAAGTTCTTGTTAATACTAATAATATTTGACACTGTGATGGTTTGTTATTTTAAATTCTTTCAGTCCTTTTCACTCTCTTGAATATGTCTTTTGAAGAATAAAACTTCTCGACTTTAATGTGGTCAAATTTATCAGGAAATCTACATTTCTGGAAATCAACATCAGTCTAAAATATATTTTCATCTATATATTCTAATGTGAGCATAAATTTCATTCTTTGTGCTTAAAAGTTTAATGTGTCTGAGGTTGATTTTGTACACAAAACGTGGAAAGGTCTAATTTCCCCTTTTTCTAACATGTCTTCCACTCACACATTTCATGAAGAGGAAACGCACAGGGCTGCAAAGGCCTAACCCCCACGGCTCTCCGGGAGTGGCAGGAAGAGGGCAGCACCTTCCGTCCTCCAAGGCATGCAGCCCCTGGGATCTGGTGTCCGAGAGGACACAGGTCCTTGGACCCTGAATGCACGCACATGGGAAGGGAAGGTGTTGGGACCCGGGATCTCGGCTCCAGGTCTGTCCCAGGGCAGCTGGTAAGCAGCACCGGCTTCTCACCTCCCTGCCAGCACACGGGCTGTGGTGAGGGCTGTGGCCAGGGCCGCGTGGGCACCTCCTGGTGACGCCCTCGCGGGGCGGAGGGGCGAGCTGGCACTTGGGGCTCCTTTCCAAGCGCAGTAGCCCCATGGAGTCCCGAGGCCCCAGCACCCAGCCCTGGCACTGGTGGGAGGACTTCAACGCAGGAGCTCAGGGGACACAGACCTTCAGACCGCAGTGGCTGCCAGCTGGACATTGCACCGGGCGCAGCGGCTCCGCAGGACACCCCCCCCAGCCCAGATGAGTAAACTGACAGCCACACCAGGCAGCCAGGCCGGGAGCCCAGGGGTGCATGGCACCATGGAGGAGCCTCAGCAACCTAAGTGGAGGAGCAGGCCCTGGAAGAAAGGTGTCGTTTGATCTCAGTCCTTAATGTTAAAAATAATTCTAAACAAGAGGAAAAGGACGTGACGGACGCCAAGGCAGGATGGACACTGCCCCAAGTCGGGGCGTCGGAGGAGGCCAAACGCCTGTGCAGACTACGGTTTCTTTAGCTGGCTTTGGTTTTGTCCTAACCGATGACAGCTTAGCTAACGCTGACGACCTTCCTGGGTGAAACCAGCCAAGGCATAAACTAGGCCGGGCGTGGTGGGTATGGAGGCTCCTAGGCGGAAGGATGATTAACCTAGGCAGAAGCAGCTGAGGTACAACAGGAACTAAAAGAAAGGAAGAACAGCTGGTACAGGTGGGTACACCGAAAGCTGGTGAGCTTGCAGACAGGACTCTGCGTGGGTCCGGTTCCTGCGACGATGCTCCGGGTCGCAGGCCGTGCGGATCGGAGCACAGATGGAGGCCAGGGCTGCGGCCGAGGCCGGGGGAGACCTTCAGGTCCACGTGGGGACTCTCATCGGCAGGCACAGGCCTGGCCAGGACTCGGCTCAGGGCCTCCAGTCTCAAGTGCTGGCTCTGCCGCGGGTTCCGTCACAGCGGAACCGGAACTAGGCCCCAAATGCCCGAGACGGCTGCGGAGGGCATGGAAGACACGGAGGACACGGAGGGCACGGAGGATATGGACGGCTGGGGGTGGCACCACGCGGAGCAGCCAGAGCCATGGTGGGGGGAGCTCCACCACTCCACACTGCAGGGGTGCAGGGACTAAGGTTCCGCCCAGGGGTACGAGTGGCCCATGGGAGGAGGCAGGGGTGGGACATTCGGGGCCGTTGCCCTGGTCCCCACGGGAGCCCAGAGCAGGCCGGGAGCACCGCTTTGCCTGAGCCCTGCAGCCCAGCGGCCTCGCCCCTGCCCAGGACCCTGGGCCGCTGCAGACCGGAGCCTCGAGGGCTCGGACTCCCTCTGTGCGCTCAGAGCCCTGCTCCTGCCCCTTGGGAGCCGCAGTGACTGCGCACTGGGTTGGAGTCCAAGGGGGCGTTCGGGGGCACAGCAGCTGCCTAGGCCGTGGCCATGGGGTGGCGTGGCTGGGTACCTCCCTGGGCCACGGTGCCCTGTGCTCTCCTGTGCGGCCCACAGCAGCCTGGCCGGCCCAGGCCCCCACAGAGGCATCACTGTGCGACCCCTCACTGCAAGGCCGTGGCATCCGGGATCAGTGCTTCTGAAATCCCACAAGTGGTCTGCACCCGCCTCCTTCCAAGGCAGAGTCCAGGCTGGTCCTGAACGTGTGGCCTCCTGCTGTGCAGAGGTCGCCACCTGATCCCGCAGGAAGAGACGACCCCAGAGCAGGGTCCCAAAGCATCTGAGTAGCAAGGAGGCCGCACGCAGCCTAGGAGGGAGCCCACGGCCAAGTCAGTATGACCGGGCAGGAGCTGAGGCCAGAGGTGACAAGAAGCAGGGGGACAATTAAGGCCAGGGACGGAACAAGTGCGGGGACAGCAAGGTGATGGATGGCCACTATGACAGCCCCTGCCCCTACCCACCTGAAGACAGCTTTTCCTCACTGTTCTTTTAGTCACTTAGATAGGCAGCGGTCCGGAGTCAACTGCAGGTACCCACTGCTCTAAAGCCCGGCTCTCCTGACCTGTGTCCACTGCGAGCTGGAGTCAGTCCTCGAGGGGACCTCAGTTTGACTCAGGATGCTTTCAACCCTGGTCACTTTTTGGTATAGAAACTCCTAGACAAAGAGTGCTTGGGGCAACCCACCTTCAGGTTCCCTCTGGATTACCGAGCACTCTCTCTCTCTCCTAATGAACACTCCTCCTGTCACCCTCCTGTGTCCTTGATTTTGTCCTTCAACTTCATGCGACATGGACGCAGACTGCAGTCACAGCTCCACCCTGGGTCTTCAGGACCTGTGAGAATGAGGAGCAGGGTCCCAGAGCAGCACCCGGTGCCTCCCCGTCCTCCCAGCTCCCGGCACTCCGCCCAGAGCCCCCAGCCTTAGAACTGCAGAGCATGGCCCTGCTGTCAGATACCAGCCCTACGGCCTTGGTTCCCACGGCCCGCGGCTGCCCTGGACATCGGAGACCACCGAGTCCACTCAGCGTCACACTGTTACCACAGCCGGATGGAGGCAGTGCTGCCCCTAGCTGTGTTTCTAGAACTGACATCTGCAGACTGCAGGAAGCTGGTTCGACTTTCACCACCGCGGAAGAGGAATAAAAAATAACTTCTAGCAGAAACAGCCTCTGCATTTGGGTGCAGGGGCCACACAAGGCTGAGCTGCTGATCTTAGGAATAGTCACCCTTTCCTGTTGGTAGTATCCCCACTCCCCACAGATGTTTTCAGCCCAGAATGAAGGCCTGGCACATCGTAGGGGTTCAGCGATGAGAATGTATTACGCTTACTCTCAAAGCAGAAGAATGCACTTGAATTTATCAGGCCAACTGCCCCCTTGGGAGAGGGGGGCGTGTGTTTTGTGGGGTTGCCATTGTTACGCATTCCTAAGAGGGCATGTGGCTTTGGAAAGGGTTTTCTAATTCCTGAGCCACCTCTGCGTTTCCTCTTGTCTGGGGTGAAGTCACCACGCTATCTTTATAACTTCATTATCATCTCCCCAGCAACACATGGAACAGCTATAAACAGAACAGGAGGCGGAGCCAAAGGCGCCGACCTAGGGGGGCCTGGGTGGGTGCTGGTCTGTGTAACCCAAAGTGATAGTGGCCCCAGGGAACGTTAATTAATGAGCAGGACTCCTGCTGCCTGTGGCCTTGTCTACAGCGCAGAGAAGAAATGTCCCAGGTAACAGCCTGACTCCCAGTGTGAGGTGGTGACTCGTAAATATTCTCTCTAAAGAAATTACTGGTTATGGATGGAGAGAAACCACACTCTTCCTAGTTTACCTGTGAAAATCATTTGGTGAAACTTTCAAATGGCATCAATGGAACTAGAAGGTCAGAGGTGAGAGTGCCTGTCCCGCCCACGGGAGGCTGGCACTGGCCTCACGCACACTAAGCCCGGGACCCACGCATTTGAAACAATCTCCTGGCAATGCAGGCTCTCCGCCCCGCGCCTTCAGCTTTTCTGCGAGTACCTTCAGCCATCCTTGTGGGCTGCAAGCATCTGCAGGGCCTTTTATCTCCACGGTGATCAAAGCACAACACGAAACCTTCCTGACCTCACTCTGGCCTCTGCTCTGGAAAAGATCACAAGTCCTTCCTGGCGCATTCCGAACACGTGCGTGTTCTTTCCTTGAATTCTGAAGAGTGTTTCCACGGCAAGCTGTTTTGATTCTTATTTTATCACCATACCTAGATGGAATTCTCTGGTTTTAAATGACAGTGTCATGTATGCTTCTTTGTTCTTCTACAGCTGTATTTTATTCATTTAGTGGGGTATAGCTTGTGTTTGGTCTACTTTCTGGGAATATGTTTTGTATGGATTTTTTAATGCTTAACGGCAAGAAAATAATTAAATGATGAACAAATTTCTTTCTGTTTCAGTGTAGCTAAACCTACTGGGACCAGAAAGAGTTGTTAGAGTTAAGAAAACACCTCTCAACTCTGTATTTAAAAATAGAAAAGAGGGGAAAGCACTGTCCCATCAAAAACAGAACCTGAAGAGGCAAAATGAACCACATGCAGACAGTAAGTGTGCAAACTCCGCAAGGCAGGAAGTGGCTGAAGGAGTGACTTGTGACAGAGGGGCTGGGGTGTGACAGCTGGCTAAGGATCCACTACCTAAAATCTGTGATAGAGACGGAATTATGCATGTTATGGAAACAGTGCTACGCACTCACCGGCACCACCACTTCCTACAGACCTCGCTCTGTCCCCTGTCCTCTGTCCTCTGCGTGGGAGGGACACGTACAGAGCACAAGGCCACTCGGCCTCACCCTGTGTCAGCTCCACCGTGGAATTGGAGGCGCAGGGAAGCCTGGACGTAGAGAGGGAAGATGCGCTTCGGGATCAAGAAAGGTTTTCTAGGCTCTGACGCTGGGCAAAAAGAAACACATCCTTCTGGAGAGAGGGGTCTGAGAGCGGGCCTGAGAGGGAGTCATTCTGGGGGTTCAGACGGGCATGGTGACCTCAGAGGACACAGTCCCAGTGTATCTTGGAAAGACATTTCAGGGCCAACAACCTCCAAAGATAGGCGTAACCAGAAAGAAAGCTTCTCAATAGAATATTTGTAAAAGTCACCTGTCAGCCACGATTGGGGTGATCGATGGCTGATGGTAACACAGGCAGGGAGCAAGGACAGCAGGGTGAGGGCCGTCCGGCCGCTGGGGACAGCGTCTGCCTTCCTGCGCTAGTGACAGTTCTGTGCCCCTGCTGCCTCTGAACCAGTCAAGGACACGGACACAAGTTTGAGGGAGGGGGGTGTGCCCACTCATCGAGAATCATCTCTACCCTTCTTGCTTTAATTTGGTTCTGCGTTAACTATCTATGTTTTGAGTGTGAATATAAAATTCCTGAAGTTAGAAAAATATTTTACCGAAAAACACAGCAAAAGCAGCACAGGTCCTTGCTGGTTGGCACAAGCCGTGTGACAGTGGCTTGGCTGGAAATCCCAGTTGAGCTATTTGCACTGCAGGACGCGCTGACAGCCTGTGCAGACCAGCTCCGTTTCTGAGAATTATTCTTGTCAGACTCAAAAAGCAAATTCATGTAAAAAGCAGTTCGAGCCTTAAGCAGAATCAGACAGAAACATGAGAAGAAAATGACAACTTCCTTAGGTGAAAAGTGTCCATCTCAGAGGCCAGGCTAGCAAGAGAGGACAGGATCCCTTAGTTCAGACGGCAAAACCAGGCAATTCCTAGACTAAGGAGGTTACGTTCTGCCCGTCTGCAGAGGCCCGGCCACCTCTCCTTCCAGCCGGAATGAAGAGCCAGGCACACCCCTGGATGTTTTCCTACTGTGGCCAGGAGACCTGGGATATCACTTTGGGTGTGGGAGGAGTATCAAGCACAGCACCTGCAAATCAGACTGGGACTTTCTGGCTTTGGTTTTGGTCTTTGGGCTGAGAAACCGTGGTGAAGTTGAGAGAGAAGCTATGACCTTGGCCGTGGTGAGAAGCCCATGCAAATCAACTGTCCCTTCAGGGCCAGCTTGGGTCTCCCACATAACATTCACCAATCTCCACTGGAACTTCAGGGCTTGGTCTGCCCAAAAGCATCTCTTCCTGGCTACAGGGGTCTCATGGCACTTTGGTGGCCATGGCCAAGTGCTTCGTTTCTGTCAGTGCCTGGAGATGGGGCAAAAACTGCTTCACACCAAAAAAAGCAGCTGTCTGCAGAGAACCCCAGGTCCTAAAGCTGTGCACCCCACTCACCAGCAGGGCCTCCCCGAGCTGGGTTCCTTGCCCACCATAGACCACACTTCCACACATCAGATCGGCTGGCCCTGGCACTCTGGAGGCTTTGTGGTATTCCATTCCCACCTTTGTCGCGTGTGGGCTTTTCCAAGAGAATTGCTGCAGTCAGTGCAGGCTGCTTGCCAAACACAATCGGCACAACAGAGCCGCAGGACGTCAGGGGAAGGATGGGAGACTGAGGTCGCTGTGCCCAGATTTGACCCGGGCTACAAGCCAGGAGGGGAGGCCAGAAGTTCACATCAGTGGCCAGTGTAACGACGGCCCGGTGTGTGTGCTCAGACTTCACAATAGGGCACTGTCAGTCTGTGCTCAGTAGAGACTTTCTTAGGCCTTCTCCTGGTGGCCGCGGGTGGGGGGCGCCACTAGCCACTTCCTCAGGTGCTGGACCACAGCAGGGAGCCAGCGGCTGTGACACCGCAGGACCCCAGGACGGCAGTGTCCCTGGCTGAGCCTGAATGTACAGGGCACAGGGCACACAGATTGATTCTCAGCATGGGATGTTCCTGGCTGTTCAGGACCTGAGTCCTTTGAATGGGACCCATCAGGCCTTCCGGTCAGAAGCAAACTGCTCTGACAGCTTCGCTAACAGGTGCAGGGAGCAAGCGCCCACCAGATCCATAACTGCGTTCCAGACACTCGGGGAAGCAGTGTCTGGAACAGCAGCTGTCACTTGAGTCACCGTCCAACTAAGTCTACAGTAATCAGCCATCATTCTCTGAGGCTGTTGTCTTCTTCAAAGACCAAATGGCCAACGGCGGGGGAGGAATCGCCACTTGAATTCTCCCAGGCTTGGATGGAGGCGCTGACCTCTGCCCTTCCAGAGAATGCAGTGCTGTCCCAGCAAACCTGTCCGAGGAGAGGGGCTTGGTGGTTTCCGTCGGTCTCTCCTGTCGTGACAGCTTGGACTTCGCAGGACACTGCAGTGTGGGGTTTCTACAGGTTTACAGGCACGTGCCCTCAATAGCACCCACAGCCCTCCAAAACTCTGAGCCAAGGCAGGAAATCCAATCTCTTGACCTGGCAAACCCATCTCAACAAATTCCTCCCAAACCAGCATGGTGTTGCTCCACCCTGGTGCAGAACCCCAGGACCCATGCCCACGAGTGTTTTCCAGGTTTCTGGTGGCATGAATTCACAAGATCTTGCCTCTTAAATGTGTGGATTTCCCCTCCTCATGGGGAATACTTTACATCGTATTATCTGAGGTATGGCGGGAACCAAGTCTTAACATAGATTAAGTAAGAGCCACGTGATGTAGCCAAGCTAAGAAGACCAGCACTGCCCCTACCCCAAGTCACATGGCTTCCTCTGGATGAGGGTGAGGGTTAGGGACTAATTCTCCTGGACAGAAATCGCCAACTTCTAGTTCCAAAAGAGCCTCAGTGAAATTGAGGGGTTTCCTTCAGAGGAATCTTCCCACACATCCGTCTGCAGTCTCAAGTCTCTGCTCCCCGCAGCAGGGCCTCGCTGTGACGCAGACACTGGAATCCAAGCTGCCTGTAATTCAGTCATTTTCAAGCTGAAGTTTGAGTGTGGTTTTTGACTCTTGGTCCTTGATGACAGGAAGCAGGATTTGTCTTTGGGCTTTATTTTAATCTTCCTGGTTCCTTATCTATGTACTGACCTGGGAATTGAAAGTTGGGAACCGAACTGCAGGGGAGGAGAACAGGAAGTCAACAAGAAGCAAGCCCTCCCTGCAAGTCAGCACCATGTGTGGGCCACTGCTGGGAGACCCGGATGTCAGCCCCTTCTGACACCGGGGCAAGGAGACAAGAAGAGCCAAGCCCTCCTGCACAATAAGTGACCAGCTGATCCAGAGAAACACAGGCTGCGATGATAGCTAATGAAGTAAAATATGACTTAATGCTTGTAGTGTTCAGTGTTTCACTGACTTTGGAGGCCTAAAGCTGGTGGCCTAATCATCTATTTAGAGGATAACAATATGCAGTGCAGCATCTATGGAGTTCTCCTTCTGATGGTGGTGGCCACTGTTAGTTCCATGTTTTATTTTGAAGTCTGTATTATTCTCATTGTTTTGTTGGGTTGGGTTTTACTCTGTTTTGTCTTGTTTGATTTTATTATATCCAATGGCATGGGCAGCTATTTCAAAGATAACAAGATATATTATGGTAGCCATTTTGAATTTACTATTATCTTGTTTTAAAGTCCTTTATTGTGTTGTTTTGGTTTTATTGGTTCTATCCTGTTCTGTTTTGTTTGATTTTCCTATGTCTGACGGTATGAACAGCTATTTTGAAGACAACAAGAGGCATTTGGTAGCCATTGTTGATTTCCTATTATCTTGTTTTGAAGTCCTGTATCACACTGTCTTGTTTTGATTGGCTTCATTCTGTTTTATTTTGCTTTGTTTTATTCTCTTTCAAATAAAAATTACAAAAAAAGACATGAACTCATCACTTTTGTAAGGCCTCTGTTGTACTTAGAGCATCTGATCAAAATTTACCTTTCTAATTGTCACTAAAACTATTCTGTGACAGCAGCTACTTAGTCATCCAAGGCCTGGTCTTGCCTGGCAGTGCCATGGTCATCACACTTCTGAATACATCAGACCCAAGCAGCTACTCTAGGTTGCCCAGAACCAGCTTCAGAACCCAGCCTCTGTCTCCAGGAACCACTGCCCCCGACACTCAGAAGCACATGAGGGAGGCAGAGGCAGAGCTGAGCTGGTGTGGGTGTTGCCGAGCTCTGGCTTAGAGAGGGCAGACAGGGACTGGCAGGCTCCGGTGCCCCACGCACAGTGCGACAACAGGGACATTCACTGCCAGCGGATCTCGTGCAAATCCCCAAAGCAAAGCCCAAAGCCACATGAGGGGAAGAAGTCGGGGAACTGCAGCTCCGCAAGGTCCACGGGGGCGAGGTCACCGGGAGGGACTGGGAGGTTTCACCTTACTTTAGTTTTCTTTGGTGGGCAGGGCAGTTGTTTCACAAACATAGCTTTTAAGTTGTTTGTTGATCTGTACATTTATAACTTAGGTGATTTTGTTATTACTTAGGCCATTTTAGATGTTATTTTTGTACATGTCAAATTTCCCACATATTCTTGTGAGGTTCTCAGAGACAGGGCTGCTCTGCAAGGGTGGCTTTCTGTCTCTCTGAGCCTTGTCACTCCTTCTGTGGGAGAGGACCCTGCTCCCAGTCCCGGTGCAGCAGGAGCAGTGCTAGGCGCTTCTGCTCTGGCCCTCGGACTCCCTCAGGCCAGGCATGGCAGGTGCTGCACTTCCACACCTCGCACGCGGTCCTGGGCTGGGCCTCCCTCTCCCTCAGGAGGGGCCACCAAGGTTCTACTAGTTTCTCAGCCAAGGGCCGAGGTGTGAGTCAAGGCTCCTCCACTGGCCCAGCT
Organism: Dolichotis patagonum; assembly: GCA_004027295.1. Classification (NCBI taxonomy): domain Eukaryota; kingdom Metazoa; phylum Chordata; class Mammalia; order Rodentia; family Caviidae; genus Dolichotis; species Dolichotis patagonum. The sequence goes on from PVJX010001747.1 coordinate 30,747, forward strand.
GTCTTCGGTTCAGCAGGAAAACAATATGCTTCATATCCTGTTGGCTTTGGGTCCAAGCCTTGTTCTCTAATTTGTCTTCATCACTATGCAAGCTGACGTCTCAGGGCCATTTGGCTGTTTCTCTGTGTCATGGTTTGTATCTGGATGTCTCCTCATGCAGTCATGGAGGCGGCTTCTAGAGTCTGACTCATGGTCCAAAGCTGGAATTTGGAGTGTGAGTGCTGCACCCAGGTAGGTGTGGCCTACATACAACATAAGAGGGGCAGAGTCTTCTCTCCATGCTCCTCCCCTCTTGCCCTTGTTGCTTGTGCTGTTTTCCACTGCCACGAGCTGTTGGCCTGAGCCATGTGCCACCCTGCCTCGAAGCCAGCTGACTATGGACTGAAACCTTCACAAACTGTGAGCTAAATAAACCCTTCCTTCCCTAATTTTGGAGGTCAGGTATTTTGTCTCAGCAACAAGATGGCTAGAGCTCTAAAGTCTCCACCAGCCTTAGAACCTGGCATCCTGACAGAAGTTTCCAGAGATGACGTCTCCAGCTGACAGGGTCTCTTGGATCATATGCCAAGTTCTCCAGCTGCAACAGTGAGCCCTGGTGACAGGCTTAGCCCTAATGACCAGGAGGCCAGGTCCTGAGATTCATCCCCCTGCTCTCTTAAGCATCTGGCCAATGCCATGAGCTACGTAAGAAATAGGGACTTGGCTTCAAATCTGTGAAGGGTCCTGCACACCCCAGGCAGGGCCCTCTGATAGAGGCGAGTTTGGGACACATTGCATGCACTGGGCCCGGTGAGGATCCACTTAGCAGAACCCAGACCCTCTCAGCAAGGCCTGGGAAAGCAGCTGCCTTTGCAGGGCAGATGCTGAATCCCCACGTCCCTTTGTCCCACCCAGGGGAGCTCATTGCCTGGGACAGAAAATAAAGGAGCAAGTTTGGTTCTCATCCCCAGAAGTGCAAGGGAGGAAGTGACAAGAAATGCAAGTGTGGGGCCTGAACGCTGCTGCTGGGGCCCAGGTCCGGTCCAGCACAGGCCTGGCCCCACTCAGCCCATGAAGAGTTCCGGTCAGATTGCCGCCTCATCCCTTTTTAAGAGGAGCAGAAGGAGGTGAAAGAGGCTACATTTCCAGTCCTTGCACTTTCTCTGTGGTGTTAGAAACCAGCAAAGATGCAAACTTCTATTTGCGTTTCATTTGTATACTTCCCAAAGGGGGAAATGCACAGGGCTCAGTTTCTGGTCCCACATCACAAACCTTCATTCAATTCAGGAGTTGAAAAGAACACGAGCCCTGGTTGACGCAGAAAGCTGTGGGGGTGCAGCTAAGAATAAAGCGGCCCAGCAGGACTGCGCTGGGCAGGAAGGGAATCAGCCGACTGCAGCCCAGAACGACTCTGCCCCCCACAACCCCTTGGTGCAACATGATCAAACCTCTCCCTGTGGAGGGGGGTGTCCTGCGTCCCCCAAGAAGCAGAGCTCGTCTGTGTGCCAGGGACTCACTTTCCTGACAGGAGCCAGAGTTTAAAAATGGCCAGTGGTGCCGAGGCCAAGAAGCAGAAAGCAGCACTGCCCGCTGCAGCTAAAGGAAGCCTTGGCCTGCATCTCACAGGTAGCATACTGGCCTGCGGGCACTGTGGGAGCCTGACTGGGCCACCCCTCCTGGACCCCTTTGCAAGGTTCCCATTCGGTGGCCACAGCCGATGAAATCATTGCCATACACTAGGTACTCTGTGCTCTCACACTCTGCCACCACAGGGCCTGGCCACCACCCTGGCCATCGAGGGCCTTGGAGCACAGAGCCTTCTCAGAGCCTGGTGCCAATGGGGGTGGGGTGGGGAGGTCCTGACAGAGGGGCCCGGGTGAGGGGAGCTGGTGGGATGTTTTTACAACATTCTAGCCATCAGATTCAGAAGTTCTTTCCAGAAACCAAAATTAATGGTGCCAAGTTCCAAGGTAGGATGCTTCCACGTGGTGAATTAAATGGACATAACCATCTCCCCTTGGGCGTATTTTCAAAGCCTTCAGTAATGCAAATCGCTTTTGCTTTGGCGATCTCTGGTGCTTAAGGAAAACTTAAGACTCCGTTGGCCAGCGAGCCGTCAGATCTAAAGCATTCATCCCGGAGCCCTGGAGAGAAGAGCGAATCCTGACAACCTGCACCAAGGATGGGGTGGGTGGGCAGGCACAGAGCTCTTCCAGCCTCCGCACTGCAAAACAGGGTGCAGAGGACAAGCCTTACTACTCTAGGATACTGTTCATTGTGTCAGTCTGAGATGCTCAGAAGTTTAAGCAATTCAGCAGGGGGCCAGGGTCCCCGTTAACACCCTCCGCCTGTGCAGGAGGAGGACTCCCAGAGGGTGCGAGCGCTGCACCCACCCCAGCGAAGCAGCCTGCGCACAACAGAAGGCTAATGAGGAGGGACTGAACGCCGGTCCTTCGGTCCTTCGGAGGAGGAGCTCTAGTCTTGGCTTCAGCTTGGATGTCATTTCCTGGCTTCTGGCACAGACCGTTGGGCTTCCTCCTGGGACTATGGCCTTTGTCGTAGACTCTTCAGCCTTCCATTGTAGACTCATCAGTATTGCATCGGCCTCCTGATGCAGACTTGCACGGGACACTGCAGTGAGCTCCAGCCCTGGACCAGACTTCAGTCTCCAGCCTGCAGACCCCCTCTGCACGCTCCCTCATCCGGCTGTGTGGCTGACCATTGTAAGCTGATCTTGTAATTTCTTATACATGTGTGTATCTTGTGTTACATCCGTTTCTCTAGTAAACCCTGACTGGTACAGGGGCTGGGAGAAAGAGGGCCGAGGTTGGGGTGTGAAGCTGGAATGAAATATCTACAACTGAAACATAGAGAAGAAGTCAAATGTGCCTTCCAGAAGGACACTGGGGCCACAGAGCAGTGGTTCCAGGAAGCCCGCCTGCCTCCTGCTCCCTGCAGGGTGAAGCCACTCGGCCTGACTCATAGCGTGCATGTTGTTAACGCCTCATCCTGATTATCTACCCGCTTCTTCCTGCAGCGCAGGCTACTGGAGAAACAGACCCGCGGTGTCCTCAGGGCCACAGTGCAGGCGTGTGCAGAGCAGACCTCAAGGACTCACCGGACCCGAGCTCCCACAAAGCAGAGCCACACACCATGCCCTAACCCTAACTCCGACATAACCGCACTGCTCTTGCGAGGCAGGGTGCAGGGCAGAGGGAGGAGCCGCCCCAGCCAGGCACCGGCACAGGTCCTGAGCGGCCTCGCTGGACCAGCCCTACCCTAGCCCACTCCGGTCCCGCGTGGTGCTCGCAGGCAGCACGAGGCCCTCAGTCCCACACTTCAGGCTGCACAGTGGTGGGGACCCTGTGGACAGCGAGGGCTGGGTAGGCGCATGGGGGATGGGCCGGGTGGGGCACTGGGGTCAGCAGTGACGGAGGCGAGGATGTGGGCCAGATGCCGAGGCGAGGGGAGACCGCACTCCATGGGAGACTGGGGCCCAGCAGACAGGGACATAGGGATCCTGTGGCCGGACGGGACCTGAAGGGTCTGGCGGTCTCGGAGAGCAAGACTGGCAGTAGTCTATGGTACCGGCACCCAGTGCAGGCTCACAGCCTCGCCCTCTTCCAGTTTGAGGCTCTCGGGGTGTTCTGGGCAGCAGTTAACACTGCCGGAAGAATTTAAACATAGCCTGTGCAGGCCAGGCGTAGAGGTGCATGACTGCGCCCCAGTTCCTCAGCAGGGAGAGGCGGGAGGGTCTCCTGGTCCTGGAAGTTCGAAGCAGCTTGGGCAGCACAGCTAGGGTCCATCATCAAAACAACAGCAAATGTGTAGAAGCGCAGTGGGGACCAGTTAGACACAGAAGGAAAGCTCACCTCTCTGCCAAGCAGTGCCCTGGGACGTGGGACCAAGCTGGGCTCTGACAAGCAGTGCACCCTCTCCAGAGGCCACCCAGCTCTGTCCCCGCCCACAGAGCCCGGGGGGGCTCACAGAGATCTCTGCTGCCCCTCACCTGGGAAAACGTCCTTCCAGTGTTTGCTCCCAGCCAAGTCTGACCTGCTTCTCAGCCCTTCCCAGTGCGACCTCGGGGTGCACGTCATTAAGTGGTGATGAAGCTCCTCCCCCACTGTCACTCATGGCTTCTACTTGGGGGTCCGAGGGCCCCAGCTCCAGCATCTGCTCCTCTCGAGCTGTTCGTCCAGACAGAGAATAAACTGCCATCAACGCAAGTAAAGTGTGAGCAGGAACCCTGCACGGTTCTGCTCTGGGTCCCGGGCCTCCCACAGCAGACGCCTCATGGAAAAGCAGCCCTGGCCCCACCACCCGGTGGGAGTCTCTGCACTCTGCTAAGGGGAGACCCAGCTGCAGCTCAAGGAGCTGGACGCCCTGTGTGTCTCCTGTCTGGGGTCTGACCCTGCCATGGGTGCCCAGGGGCTGTGCACGTCCACATGGAGCTGGCTGGCAGGGCCAGACCTGCTCTGGTGACCCTCGGGCCCAACCAGGCAGGAGCCGGGGAACTGAGTCTCGGGGGACCTCCCAGGCAGGGGGTCCTCTGACACCAAGGGTCTGCACTGGGGGTTCTGGTCTTCAGGACTCCGAGGGCTGGGCAGCAGGGGCTCCTGACGGGACTCAGGGAAGCCTTCCTAGGAGCCCTCTCCTTGCAGGATGGACCTAGAACGGGGGTCAGCAACGCTTCCCTATAAAGGGACAAACCGTGCAGGCCTCAGCAATGATCCAGTTCTGCTGCCAGGCAGGAGTGGCCCATCAGCAGACCAATGGGCCTGCTTCCTCCGGCCTCCACTCGCAGGCCAGGTGGGCCTGGATTTGGCCTGCCAGTCACAGCTAGCCAGTCCCTGGGCCAGCGTACTGCTGCTGCCCGCAGCCCTCCAGGGTCCAGGTGTGGACCGACCTCCCAGGTGCTGACTCCTGCTCTAGATCCACAGAACCCCTGATCTACTCAGGCAAAGTGGATCCCCAGCACCCCGAGCCTTTCAGTAAGCAAATGTCAATATGATCTGTAACATTCCCCAGAGCCAAAGTTACATCTATGCTATTTTCAGGTATAATGCCCAATGTCCACCAAAAATAACCAGGCATACGAGCCAACAGTAGTATATAAAAAAATGAGAGAAAAACAAAAGACAGCAGAAGCAGACTGACTGGAGGATAGGTGATGGGTTGTAAAATATTTATTCTTAATATGCTCAAGAAATAAGTGACAAAACTGAAACCCAGCAGGAAACTGAAAATTCTAGGCCAAGTGGAAATTCTGGGACTGAAAGATATAATAATTAATATAAGAAACCTAAATAGAGCTAAGGAGAAGTAAGGAACTGGACGATGTGTCAGGAAAGAACATTCAGAACAAAGAGGGTAAGATCAAAAGCAGCAAGGAACAGGGGAAGAGGAGGAGGAACATGGCAAGCAGGGAGAGTGTGGCTGACACGGTGTTTAAAGGAACAACAGAGCAGAATTTCCAAAGCAAAAGAAGGACATCAAGCCACAAATTCAAAGTTCTACCCTACCTAAGCAGAAACAAAGAAAAATGAGGCAAAGCCACTCACAGGTGGGTGATGGAAGCACTGCTAAGACAAAAGAGCCCGCAGGGACCCTGACACAGTATCAAAGCACCAAGGGGTCACACATCATGCCCAGGGAGACTTAGTCCTAGCAAGTGGCTCAGAACATAAAATTCAAATAATCAGTGTATTAACAGAATGAAAAAACTCATTTTCAAAATCATTTTCAGTGATATAAAGGCACACGCCATGTAGAGTGCTTACTCAGAAGGCGTGAGGCCCCAGGTTCAAACCCCTGGAGCACAACAAACACAAACCAAAAACCAACAAATCCTGCAGGGAAGGCAGCCAGTCACACCCCACCCTGCCCCTAACCCTGCCCCATGCCGCCGCTTACCAGGCCGAGGTGACACTGGTCCTGGGTCCTATGTCTCAGTGTTAGAAGAACAGGCAATGCCCTCCTTCCCCTCCTCCCCCTTCTCTCCCTCCCCACATCCTCCGTCCTCCCCTCTCCCAGCTCTTCTCACCTCCTCCAAGCCTCTCCTCCTCCAGCATCAACCAGTTGTGTCCCAGCCAGTGCCCCTCTGGTGCCAGGCCCCGAGCTCCCGCTCTTCCACCAGGCAAGGCCCCCGGTCTCCCGGCCTGTGCTTCCCAGGTCCGGTGTTGAGGCTCCAAGGGTCCAGATGGAGGAGGCCGACGGGAGAGCACCTGACCAGTGCCTCCTGTGGCGTGGCCCGGTTCCGTGTCAGGACATCCTCTCGGGGCCTCTGCCCCGTCCCCGCAGCCTCATCCCTTGGGGGCAGGGACCCAGGCAGTCCCTGTGCCTGATTGCTGGGCTTCTGTTCATTTTCCTGTGTGCTTCTGTTTCATCCAATGAGGGTGGATTTTTACAAAACAAAACCACCAAAAAAAACTACACAGATAAAAGAATTAGATTTAAGTTCAGAAAGAGAAACAAAATCACTTAGTAGGAAGGGAAGAGAAAGTGGGAAGCAAAACCATTTCACTGGGAGGAGTGACCGTCGGTAGGCAGGTAGCGGCCTTGCTGGAGTGGGGGAGGGAGCCCAGAGCTGGCCCTCGGGGGCTGCGCTGCGTCTTCAGCAGGTGGCTCCTGTCCCGCTGTGCCTTTCCCACTTAGAGTTAGGGGGGTGCTCTACAACGGTCTCTGGGGACTTCCAGCTGTCCTCCCCAGTGGGGGTTTGATCCTTTATCGGGCAAAAACATCATCCAGGTGCTGTCACCCATGTGCTGTCACCCGGCGCTTTTACCCAGGTGCCGTAATGTTCCTTGCACTTCTAACACAGGACCCCAGCACAAGCCAACGAAACCCCAGGCTGCGCTGGGCACAGCTGCCCCAGCTGTCTGGGCCTCGCTGGCCTGTGGCTGCCCTTCCTCTGCTCCCAGGATGCCGGCTGCCCCCATCTGAACGTCCCCTGAAACCCTGGAACTCGGTGCCCACACTGCACCCTGGTGACCTGGAGACGGCAGGGCCAGGCAAGGCAGGACTGTGGCTGCCGGAGCAGAGGAAGAGGCGGGAGCAGCCACGCCGTCTCCCTGCAGGACCAGGAGTCACACCAGCTGCTCGTACCCCGCCCCCACAGCGCCTCAGCCCCAGGTCCAGCACACACTGAGCCCTGAGCTGTGAAGGCCAGGCCAGCATGGTGGTCCAGGGTGCCACTCAGCACCCGCAGCTGCTGTGTCTGCTCTGGGCTGGCTGAGGACAGTGTCGTTGAGCCTCTCACAGTGCTGCCACCAGGGGAAGGGGCAGCAGGGTCTGGGACACGGCCTGGCTGGGGGCGCCAGGCCCAGGTTGCAAGCAGTCCTATTGGGCAGTGTGGCCTCCACCCTCAGTGCTCCGGCCACAGCCCCGGCCCAGCTTCCCCACTCCCTGGGCGGAACCTGGCACCAATACGCAGCCTGGCGCCTTCTAGGACCCTGGCTCCCCAGAGGCCCAGGCTGCCCCTCCACTTGACAGGTGGGAGGTGAACCAGCTGTGCCACAAAAGGGACCCAACTCCAAGAGCCAAGCTGTCCTGAGCTCCGCGCATCACTGTTGGGGACTTCTAGCTGCAAGTGTCTGACCCCACGCAATCATGAGGAAGCAGCCACGCCGGACCTTGGTGTACTCTAGTGACACAGGGCAATTCCCCGAATTGTCACGATACGATTATGGGCTCCAGTTTGATTTTAAAAACCTAAAATGACAAACTTCCAAGTGGCAGGGATCTGGGCTTGTCAGACGGAACCAGGGAAGCAGAAATGGCACAGCGCAGACGGCCGTGAAGTCTCGCAGAGCTGCGAGTCGCTGTGTTAGTGTGGAAGGCAGAGCGGGCCCCGGAGACAGCCAGAGCCTAGGACGCTGGGAGACCGGTGCAGAGCCAGGCTGAGGACAGTGGACACCCCGTGGTGACTCTGAATACCTGAGGGCCGTGTGCCAAGGCTGGCAGCCCCGGGTGCGAGGAACCTCTGGGGTGGGTGTGCTGTTCTGGGGGACAGCGGCCCCGGCTCCTCCCCTCCTTTCCCTGCCAGGCCTTGAGGCCAGCAGCTAGCTCCAGTACCCAACCCACCGAGAGGGGCAGCCCCAGTCAGTGGCACCCGAACCCAGCTGGATCGTACCCGAGACCTCTCCTCTCCAAGGTCTCAGGACAGTAGCACCTCGGTTTACGACTCAAGTTTGTGCTGAGATTCCGGAAAGACGGCTGTGGGTCTGTCTGTTGTGCCGTGTGGAGCTCACAAACAAAAGCACTCGAGAGCTGCAGCCGCAGTCTCTGTTAGGGCAGTGGAGAGCTGACCACTGTGTCAGCCACAGCTCAGCTGGCCATGCAAGGCGGGGGCCACCCTGTGTCCAGAGCCATTCTGTGTCGCTGTGGGGAAGTCACTTCTGAAGGAGGCTGGGACTCAGGCTTGTCCACGGCCTGGTGCCTTTCCCGGTGGCCGCCTTAGGGTTAGGGATGCAGGATGTGACTCAAGTGCGCCTCCAGTGGCGGGTGAGGCCTCCTATCCCGATGCTGTGCTGCCCCAAGGAGCCCAGCAGTAATAAAAAGTTTCATCTTGGGGAAAGGACAAACCCCTTCTAAACCTGCCGTCTGTCCCCATGCCCTCAGCCTCACAGAGATCCTCACTAGCATGAAGTCACCACCACCCTCTGAAAACCACTGCATTATTGTGCATGCCCCGTGAAGAGCGGCTGGGGCCTGGGGCCCTGTCTCTGCTTTCCAGAGGCGCCAACCTCCCAGCCCTGCCACACACTACTAGGTTAGCATCTTTATTTCACCATTCCCCTTACCAGAGCCCTCACACAGGCAGCTGGGGATCTTGTCCAGGTCCCCGATAATCCTGGGCTATCAGGGTGGCTTCTTCTGGTATGAAGCGGACAGAGAACGACCATACACCTCACCTTTGGAGATGGGGAAAGCAGCCCAAGCTGAGGGTGTGAGGGGCCGGAAGAGGCAGGGTGGGTCCCCGACCAGGCCGCCTGGCCAGCTCCCCTGGCAGCCCTGGGGACCTGAGTGCCAGACAGGAGACGCGTGCCGTGAGGGCAGACCCTTAAGAATCCGTTAAGGAGGCAGATGGGTCACCAGGAAGGGTTCCAAGGGGGTCTGCAAGGAGGTGACAGGAGGCCACTGGGTTCCAGCAAGGGCGTTGCCTCTCACAAGTTCTGACTTTGTGAAGACACATAACCCTTTCCGCCATGTCTGTGACCCAGGCGCGGCCCAGCAGCACTCCCTCCCAGGAGTTAGGACCCAAGGAGTAATTCATGTGAGGTCCTTTTTACCACAAGTGTCCCAACAGAGGGCACTTCCTGGGTTGTTTTAACCACCACAAATCATTAACTTTAACCACTGTCTTATGACTAAAAGGTCAATGTACAAATGAAAGATGAAACTTTCTTGCGTCCTCGCTTGGAAGGGATGCAGGGGTACAGCTTAAATCATTCTCCAAACCGAACTACTAGTGTATTCTCAGATGTGACTGCATTCGCTTTTTAAACGTAAACTTTGTTTTCCTTTTTGGCCTGACCTGAGAGACCTGCCTTTGCCCAGCCCACACAGCGCCAGTGCAGAGGTGACTGCTGGTCCGCAGCCGAGTGACTCCGGAGATGGGAGTGGAGACAGGAGGCTGGCATGTAGCTGCACCCTCAGGGACAGAGCTCATCCTAGCCGCTCCATCTGTTTCCTGAGCTCAGCTCCCCTCGCTGCCCACGACTGGCCACAGGCGACCACGGAACTAGAGGGCTGCGGACTGAGGTCCGGAAACTGTGGGCCCAAAGAACCTTCCTCCTCCTCCAAGGTGCTTCTCTCGGGTTTTCTGTCCCAGCAAACAGACACTGAATCAGTCGCCCACTCTCAGTAATGTGGGAAACTACTGTAAACCAGGGAGAGGACTTCAGATGCCAACACGGATTTGTAACATCAAAGGCACAGTTCTGCACCTGTGACACCTGTTGTCAGGCAGTGCCCGACCCTTCGTGGGAAGCCTGAGAAAAGCTCTTCAGGAACTGAAGATAAACCGAAGAGACTAAGACAGAGGCCTTCAAGCCGCAGTCCCAGATGCTCCCAGTACTCACAGCAGACTTTTGCCTAACAGGTCAGCGTGTCACTGAGGGTCGGAGAGCGCCCAGGATTTCAGACTGACTCTTATATTAACAGTGGGCACTAGGAAGCTGTACATCTTTTAATAAAAAATTTATTTCTCTGTAAATACAAATTCCAATATCAACAAACAATAGTCCAGTGAAAAAATACTAGGCATTAACATTGAAAACTTTTTTAGTTTAATAAATAGAACTTTGGCATTCAAAATTCTAGCTGTAAACTCTATTACAAAACAAACCAACCCCTTTACAAAAAAAAGGAGGCAAAAATGATAGTCAGAAGGCATAAGCCAGCCAGTGGCTTCACATTCCCTTTCCCAGTAACGCTCTCGCTTACGTCAGGGACGCGGTATTTACACATGAGGTATCGTGGGTGGCTCAGACACTGAACCGAGACGCAAAGCACCGGCCGCGGGGACTGCTGAGCTCCTGCCTCTCCGCAGCTGCCCAGCACCAACGCTATGCCCAGCTCACGCTCCAATATTTAAATAACAACCCATACGTCACACACACACACACACACACACACAAACACACTGTTCTCCATGGAGCCCCCGATCCACAGCGGGGCTGGCCTGTGACTCCTCCCACAGCCCCATTATGGAAACACTGCTCCTGGCTCAGCTCTGTCTGCAGAACAGGGTGCAGGAGCCACACCCCTCAGAGAACCTAGACACAGAACAGGACTTGCACTCACCATACACAAAAGGCACAAGAGGTTCTCTCCCTAAGCAGCGGCAACACCGGTGTTAGACTTCCTGATCAGACACCACCTCCTATGACGCTCAGTATTTCTCTGAAATACGAAACCTCTCAAAATCTTTTCCCTCCATGACTAAATGTGTGACACAGTCACATGGCCAACACCACCGATGGCATCTAGGGGTGAAGCTGGAAACTGTGCTCTTTGTATCAAGTAAGAAATAGCTTCTCTTACGAACACTTAGAGAAGGCTCACGAAGGGAAGCAAGGTGACCCAGCTGTAGCTCTGGGAGTGGCCCAGATGGCTGTGGGAGCAGCCTCCCCCGCTACAGTGTGCAGTTGGAGGAGAAAGCCGAATCCAGGGCGCCCACGTGGCGTGGCCAGGGAGAGCCTAACGCGCCTCACACTGAGCCAGCGTCCTTCCGACACCAGCGGTCCCTTTAAACATCACCTGAGGGTCCCGCACTGTCCTGTGCAAAACAAATTGCCCTCCAGGCTATTGGTCAGGCAGAGACACACAACACTCACCTCAGGAACATTTTCCAGTCCTGGGGCTGTCTCCAGCAAGCCATTTGGAGAGCCCAATTCAGTGCAGTAAACCCTCACACCAAAACCAATTTCATTAAGATGTAACACTGTTAACATTAAATAGGGAATCCTATTAAAAATACAAAAAGGGTCACACTTTTAAAAAGTAAATTCAGGCATCTCTCACCTAGTCAACACTTACATTTTCTGGAATCAGAGCCACTGAGGATCACGAGCAGTAACTAACAGCTCACCCTATTCTCCAACACAGGAAATGACAGCTCTGGGCCTGCAGTCGCCTTCTCCAGTGACCTGGGCCTTCTGCTCACACACCTGTCCCTCTGAACCTGAGCTCAGTGACCGAGCCGGAGTTTAGCTGAAACTCATGGCTGTGACAAACGAGCACTCCATAACCACAGGCAGAACGAAGGAGAGTGGTCAGGGGAGGACATCTTCAGACCTCTGCCACACGCAGGGGACCTGTCTCAGCCCGACCTGGCCATGGTAACAGGTTCACTGAACGGCCCAGCCCCAGCGAGCCAAGGGTGAACTCTGCTTTCAGGAGGACACCGATACTGTCACTATTTTAACACAAGATGGGGTCTTGAGAAAGGGGAAGTTTCTGAGAAGAATCAAAAATAAACACTAACAGAGTAACACAAGTTTCACCCCCCAAATTCTCTCTGCACACTGCGGGCCGTGGGCAGCTCCACATGGTGACCGAGGCTCCCTCCGCCCCGCCCAGCTTCACTCCTCCCCCGACCGCAGCACACAGCCTGAAACTGCAGTGCCGCAGCAGCACTCTGTCCACTGCCTCGATATGAAAATTAAATTCTGTAATTTCTTAGAAAACTTATTACAACAAAAAATTATTTTATCCCAAGTAGGCCAGAAAACTACTCAAAACAGATGAAAACAAATGATCGTAACTTCATTTTAAAAACAAGACCACTGCGAAACTCTAAAACTAAACTAAAAACCTACAAGACATTTAAGGAAGAAGCGAAGGACCCGAACTGGACGCACTGTAAAGGGTCAACTTCACACCTTAACTCTGGCGGGGCAGAACCCTCTGCACCCCTTTCTGGCGCTCTTTTACTAATGTGATTGTCTTCAAGCACTGACATTAGAAACCAAGTGAGCACAACGGACAGCCACGCTCTTTCTCATGTCCCCCCGGGCTGCGGAATTGCCGCAGAGGGTCAGCGCCTCTGCCGGGCCGTCTCACGCAGGCTCCAACCCGCCAGGCTCCCGTGGCACAGAACAAGGGAACTCCCTCCAGAAGCAGCTCTCCACCACGCAGCACTGGTCCCCAGTGGAACTCGGTGACATCTGAGGGTCCAGGCACCGCATAGAGGCCAGAGCTGGCCATGACGCCGGGCACTCGCAGGCTGTGTGAGTACTCAGGGAAATCAGGCAGTCTTCCGCAACACCAGCCAGCTCTCGGGACAGGCACACGGACGTGGGTGCCTGCACACCTGCACGTCCACGCTGCACACAACTGCGCTGCGCCTGACACGCTGCCCTCCAGAGGCAGAGCAGGCGTGGCCAACTTCACTGTACACACAGCCCCACCGCCAGGAAACATACCTCACCCGGGCAGGACGATCTCAGCTCCACTTAGATTCTGTCTTGTGATAGGATTAGTTCAGAGATAAGGAATAGGAGCTGGCTTTCTCCTAAGGTAGTTTAAACTTTAAAACAGGTACAAAACTGTTAAACTGTAAACATTGAAATGTGGATAAATAAGCTGCTCTTCCTACGTCTCTGTCAATCTGTCTTTTAAAATGATGATCTGGGCCTCAGAAGGCTTGCACTAATCATACAGACGGCTCTGTTTACAATGATACACGGAACATGTAAATAAAACCTGGAAATATTAAGGGGCACGCTAAAAGTGGTTCAAATTATGTTAAACTTTCTGGTGACACATGAATTCCCTACAGGACCAAAAGCCACCAAGCCACGGCCTCAGCTCAGTGACTGCTGGACACAAACGATGGGGCCTCCTTCCTCCTGATCCGGGCCTGCCTGCCGCACAGCCCGCCCGGCCAGCCCTCCCTTGGAAGCCCCAGAGTTTTCTCGGAACCTCTGTCCTGTGACTCTTGAAAGCCTTAGAAATTTTGTGAATAACACACAAACACACACAAACCCCACGCACACGTGCACACACAAAGACAGAAAACTACACAAGCAAACAACTCCTACCCCTTCTGAAGGGCACCACTCACAGCCTGGCCCTACAATCAGTAGTTTCAGAAAATAGATGTCTTCTTCTGTAGACTATATCACATCTTTCAAATGGTAATTTGATTTTTTTGCCTAATTAGAAAGCCCTTCAAAACTTCCTCACACACATCTTTCCCTCAATAAAACACATCCACAAAACCCCCTCCCCGCTAAGTAAGCCACGTGTTTCCTGCAGCTTCCTGTTGAAACTCCCGGAAAGAAGCATGAGGAGCTGCAGCGGCAGTGCTCGCTGGCGCCGTCACTGGGTGACACAGTTGTCCCCCATGTCCTGAGCATAGCGGTCGGATATCGTCGTCCTCAGCTGGTCAATGTCCCTCCGCAGCTGGCACACGTCGGACAGCTTCTTACTTAGCGTTTCTGGGCTGTGGTCGATTTCCGTGTCTTCAGCGGAACAGTTCATCGCTGTGTGAATAAAGCACGGAGGAATGTCTGCATTTCGCTTTGAACAAAGACATTTCAGGACTCCACTCATCATGTGTAATACATGCTACGCACTGAATATTAGTGAGGCTTGCGTTAAAGCATGCCTCATTTGATATTACATACTGCAGAGATTACCTACTTGGTCCTCTAAATAAATTCTGCTAGCTAAAATGTACGAAATTCATTCAGTGACACCACCAATCCAACAGGCACCCTGGATGACCATATTCAAAATGAAAAGAACATCCTCAAAAGCCTCTTTCAAGCTCATCTAGAGCCCTCAGGTCTTCCCATTAGACAAAAATTTGAAAACCATTTGTATAGCAAGAGAAATGATCTTAATTTTTATGACCACATGCTGGGAGCCCTTGAAGCTGGAGACTGAGCACACATGCAAGGCTGGAGGGTGACCATTCTAAGAACAAAGGGCACCTGGGGCAGCCAAGTGAAGAAGCGGCTTCAGCCCAGAGAACAGCTAGCATGTGACATTAAGTTGCTAAAAGGTACAAATAAACACCTCTGCAGTGAGAAGCGAGTACCGTTCAGTCCCTCCCATCAGGAGGATAAGGTCTCCACGTGACCCCAGCTTTGTCTCTTCTTGTTTTTCTCATCCTCTCGCAGTCCTTAACCCCAAGAACCTTAGGAGCCACATCATGGCAATCACAAAGTGAGTTTATAACTGGCATGCAAACTCTAATTTTCAAAGTACACAGAGAGGCTGCCGGGACTCTGCACTCCCCAGCAGCCGGGCCGAGTGGCCAGCTAGCTGCTGGGGTCTGCCCATGGCAGGAGGGCCCGAGTCAGCAGCTCGCCTGACCTTCAGGATGTCCTTGGGACAGCGAGGGGAGCCTGTCCTGCCCCAGCAGCCCAGGAGCTGTTGGGGCATTGTCAGGTAGCTGACACTTCAATAAACCTGAGCTCAAACTCTGGCTTGGCCAGGAATCAAGCTGGACACTGAGCTCGGGGCCTGTTCTCCATGCCCTGCACCCACTTGTGAGTGCTGCTGGTGCCCTGCCCACAGGGAGGAGAGTGGCCAGCCTTACTGAGGAAGCAACAGACCCCCGCTCACAGGTGGGCCGAGAAAGCAGAATGAAGGCAGGCACAGAGCTGCCAGAACAGGAAAACTCCAGAGTGGAGGCCCGCAGGGCAGGCGGTGGGCGCTCGCCGCTGTACCACAGGAGAGGGTTCCACAAATCACACTGGCAACAACATGAGGAATGTGGGAGGAGGTGACAGAGACGTTGGTCCAGGGAAAGGCTCCAGGACCATCCGGCAAAGCCAGCAGTGCAATGGGAGTCTGATGCCAACAGAGCCAGAGGGGAGGACTGTCATCACCAGCTGGGCGGGAACTGTGACGGCACCTGCGACCTGCATAAAACCTGGGCCGGGCGGAGGTGGCCGTGGTGCGACTGTGTCTGTGAGGCCCACAAGAGAGCCAGTGCAGCACACTCGACTCTACACAGCAGCCCTGAGGCCTCCAGGCAGGATGGACAAACCTCTGTCTACACAGGGGTCTGCTAACACCAGATGACAGACAGGCCTAGGGAAGGATACTCAAGTGAGTCTCGAGTGGAGACAGAAGCCCCGGGACCCCATGAGCAAGAGGTGGAGAAGCCCGCAAAAGGGAGAACTGGGCACAGAGATCCAGCAACACGCTGGAGGCCAGTGAGGAACAGGCAGAGGGTGGAGCCAGGCTGCAACCTAGGCTGTCACCACCAGGTCACAAAGACTCAAGGTTCCGCTGGGTTGACAACCAGCTGGCCGAGCCAGCTTCACACATGCAGCTTGACAACCAAGCGATGGGCAGGTGGGGGCTAGGTGGAGAGGCTGCCCGTCACCCCCGAGGATGAGGACAGCTCTGCCACCCATCAGTGGCAACATGAGGACTGCTGTGAGTGGAGGTAACAAATGTGGAGAGGTGGGCAGCTCTGCAATGGGGAAGGGGCCCCTTGCTTCTTATTCCGAGGCCACGTCCGACCACAGCACCCTGATTCCCAGGGACGATGCCCATTCTTGCTGGAAAAGCCACAGCAGCACCAGCGCCCCACCCTCCCCCCTTCCCCGGCAGCGCTCTCTGCTCTGCCCTGCGGTCCCACTGTCCCTGGCCCTGCGGCAATGCCAGGCACACCACGGCACGCTCACTCAGTCAGTCTGTGTGCAGCAGGCAAGGCTGTGCCCAGCCCAGCTGCAGCCCCAGCGCCTGGCGCCAAGTGAGTAAATGCTCTCAGCCTTCAGGTCTACGCACACACCCTGTGCAGGGGAGGCTGAGGCCAGGGACTCGCCTCACCACATGTTGAGACTGGTGCTGGTTCTGCCCATGGCAGAATCTCTCTGAGGAGACTGGAAGCAAAGCCAGCCCTATCTGAACACACCACCTGTCAGGGTAGTCACCCTCTCCCCAGAGTCCCTTTCTGTTCCGCTACAGACCTGTGTGTCAATGCCCTACCAATGTGGAGCCACAAGTGGCGAGGGGCATGAAGGACTCCTACTGGCTGAGAGCTGGGAGTCATGGGGAAGGGGCGATGCCGACGGGTCTGCACGACAGGGGTGGCTGGGACCCAGCTGCTGGGAAAGCACCCTACTCACATTGAGCAGCTGCCTCTGAGAATCCATCAGTCGTCATCCTACAAATACCGCACCCGGCCACCTGGTTGTCACTCTTGTTGCTGCCAGGGGCTCTCTACCACCAGGGGTCCTTGCATGACCGTCCCATAGGCAACACGCACTGGGGCCACTGGTACAAGATGTCCAGTGCGACAGCCATGCAGGTACCACTGGTGGTTCAAGCTGGCAGGAAGGTGTTGATCTACACAACTACCATGTGGACACCAGTGGAAACACCACTGCTTCTTGAAAGCAACCAGAAGCTCAGGCACGTGGTCTCAGACTGAGCCAAGGCCCTGGCACATATGCTGTGGCTATGGCCCCAACCACTTCCATGAGCAGTGAGGCCGTTCTAGGAGACAGTGGCTAAAGCCACAGCCTCCACAAGGAAAGCAGGGAACAGAGAAAAAGGGGAGGGCAGGCGGAGCTCCCGGTTCACGAAGACGGCTTTCCAATGGCTAAACCACTTACACCTGATCCCCAGCAGTAACGACAGGTTCGGCTCCTTGCCCTGGGCCCGCTGGTTGAGAATACTGCACAGCGCCTTCAAGTCGAGCAGGCAGCAGGACATCTCCTTGAAGAGCTGATCGATCACTGCCAGGTCGAAGAGTGGCCGTGTGGGAGGCCCCGGCTGCTGCCTTGGCGGCTCTGACTCCTCGCCCTGGCCCAGCAGAGAGCAAGACTCCTCTGTCTGTCTGTGGTTCTGCAACGGATCAAAACATCAGTTGCTAGGACAGAGGAAAGGCACTGAAAGCCATGCAGGCTGACCGTTCCTGAGGCTATGAGCAGAAGTCTATTACCAAGTGTTTCACATGCATACATTAAACAAACCAACTGCACACACACTGGGGAGAAAAGAAAAACACTCATTTATATGGTAGAAATGGCTCTGGCACCCTAGAGTAAGCCCAAGAGAAAAAGCATTGAAGCCAAGCAGTCTCAGGTTTTAGGGATTTCTCTCATCACAAACATCTTGGTTACACATCCGTTGTCCTGTAAATGTGATTTATTTTAAGAACAAAAAGAACGTTAGGACACATTCATCCTTATTCGGTAATTTTATTGCTAGTGAAAGTAGTAATTAAGTTGCTTTGTAGTTACCCTGTCTCCATGTTAAGCAGGCACAAGGTGGGTGCCCCAGCACTCGAGACTCCTGCAAGCTGAAGGCCAGCCTGGGCTACACAGTGAGTTCAAGGCCAGCCTGAACTACAAAGGGCCACACTGTACAACCTGACCATGTGTTGATCAACCTGACCACGTGATGCTTGGACACTGTACAATCTGATTTGGTAAGGAACACTCAACAATGTATTTTCACTCCCCAAAAATGTAACATGAGTTTCATGAAGTCTTTAGCTCCGAAGTGCAGCTTCAAAAAACAAAAGAGGGAAAGAACAAGATAAAATGACACCCAGGAGGAGGCAATCAGACAAACCTACAAGGTGGGACAATCTACAAGTCTGAGAAAAATGGGCTCCCAGTCTTTAGCAATGCAACATACCCAGGTGCCAGATCCCAAAATGGTTCCCAAGCACATACTACTAAAATAAAGGGATCTAGGAATTTATGAGACACTACAATCATATGCAATGAGTAGTCCTTGTTTAAATTTTGTGCAATGCTATTAAAAAATATTTGTGAAGTGGAGAAATCTGAATATAGCCTAGGCAGTCCCAAATGTTAAGGAATCATTACTCTGGTTGGGTATGACAATTATGGCTCCTGAAGAAAACATCCTTAGGGCTGGGGGTTTAGCTCAGCGGCATAAGCGCCTGCTTGGCAAATGCGAGGTTGTGAGTTTGATCCCCAGCACCAAAAGAAAACAACCAGAAAACATCCTTACTCTTAGGAAATGTGTTCTTTGGTAGGTATGCGTGAAATGTGAACAAAATATGTACTTTGGTGTACATGCTCAACGCAGTCCAGCCCTCTGTCTCACACTGCTGAGGCGGGTGTCTGTTCCCATGACCACCCCACCTCCGCCCCTTCCTAACAGACTTTCAAGCATGATTTTGTTTGTATTTCACTTATGCCCTATTTTCTCAGTTTGGGGCCTAACTCTGCACAGCATCTGACTTGGCCGCAGTGAGGTATGTACACTGTACTCCGAGACACAAGAAAAAGAAATATTGTAATTGTAGTCCTAACAGATTTAATTACCTGGCACAACAAAATCAAGCTCCAGTTTAAAAAATATTCTATTAATTTATACAAACTAAGCCTTGGCTGAAAGAGCTGTGGATCGTTCTCTGGGGCAATCCAAGTTTCTCCTACTCACCTCAAGCAGTGCTTTTGTTAATTTCTGGAGGTTTCTTTCTTTCCTCTCCAGCTCTTCCATCATCTTCTGTGTGGTCAACTTCTCTTGAGAAAGCTTCCCTTGGATGGACTACGACAACAACAGCAGCAACCACGTCAAGCCAAGCATGGAAAGCGCTGGTCTAACGCAGCAGCCAGCGACACTGGCTCTGCACGCTCAGGAAGACGGCAGAGAGGTAAAAAGATGGGGCAGTACACGTTGGGAGTACGGCATTACAGCGTTGGGAGAATACTCCCCTTCTGTTTAATTTTCATTACTGAACTGTAAGTTCCAAAACAGTTTCTTTTCTTGTACAGTTCTAATAAACAACCATGAACCCTCTAAAATAACCCATGTCACAGAGAGAATAGGCTCTCTGGGTATGTACAGTTCTGGGCACGGAAATTCTTTCCTGGCTGCATCTGATTGAACACTGTATGGAGGCTTACTTACTTAGCTGAATATTTATAATTTCTGGCCTGATGATATTATGTGGCTGTAATCAAGAATTCAACCTAAAATTTCTTAAGGTTTGTGACTGTTTATTAGAATTACATTAAAAAAGCATCACAGATAAACTACTTTTTACAACTTGTATTTTAGTAATGAAAATTGAACAGAAAGGGAGGTATCCCCATACTGCTGTAACATCACGACCAATTCAGAGTCATGTGGAATGTGGTAATTAGCTACTAACGTTTCCACACACACTGAATGTAAACCAGCAAGGAAGCGGGCAGTTCTCTCCGCAAGAACCAGTCACAAGGGTGCAATAGGCCATTTGTCCAGAGGTGGAAAGTGGATTCAGGAAACAAGCTCACAAGTCAAGAGGCTGGGCTCGAGGACAGGTCAGAGAAACTCCACAGCAGGAGGAGCGCACAGGCAGCAGGGCTCAGCCTCTGCGCAGCCCTGGGCTGACCAGGCCAAGGGAGGCCACAGCTGGCTGACGGCAACACGCCACCTCAACTTTACTCCTTCACCTCAGATTGTGTGAAAAAGCATACTTTGGAGGGATAAGCAAAAAAAAAAAAAAAAAAGGAAAAAAAATTTTAATTTTCTTATGGTCTCAAGACAAAATAGAACAAAATCTGATTATTAAGCCAACTCTCCAACATGAAGCACAGTTCCGGTGGTACCAACACCATCTCTCTCTCTCCTCTCTCTCTCTCTCTTTAAAGGCATTTAACAACAAGTAGTAAACAGCTCCTTTTTGGTATTTTACCTAAAATTCACATAAGTGTTTGAAATACATATTAGTATTTATAAATTCAGATGCACAATACATTTATTCTGACACACTAATCCATAATTCCAAGGTCACTTTCAATGTGTACTAGATAGAAAACCTAAGAGACATTTCATTCTACCAAGAATGAATAATATATATTATTTCAAAAAGAATTTTGCAAAGCATTTTTTGAGATCTAAGATTTCTTAAAAAGAAAGAATTGTTCAAAATGGTGGCATTGTTCTACACAGAAATTAAATGACCTATACGCTTTCCTGAGATAAATTTTGGGCTTTGTGAAATTAGATTAACAACCCGCTCATGGCTCACTGAACATGTCAGGGATTAATAAAACTCTGAATTGTTTCCAATGTCTACAGTCTTCCTCACATTCCCCGTGAGCATTTAAAACGTTCTCTAAGTCACGAGCCTATCACGATCGCTGCTGAGTGAAAAGCTGGGCCGGGCGCACGCGCTCCCGCCAGTGTGAACACTGGGCAAGGAGCCCATGCGAGCAGCTCCAAGGAAGGCAGAGAGCAGCGGCTGAGCGCACATCTCCACCTTCCGCGAGTGACTGGGAAGGAAGAGTCCTCACGTCGGTCTCACTGCACACACCCCAGCGTGCACACACACAATGTCCTGTGCAGTTGCCCAGGTGGCCCCTCCTGCCCTCAACTGTGTAACACTCTCCATCCTGGTGAACTCGGAAGAAAAGGGACTCTACACTGGACTGTAGGTGAGTGACTGTGTGGGGGAACCGCACATGGTCAGGGAACGGATGCTAACATCTCGGGGGACAGAGAAAGCTTGAGCAGAAAGTGGCATTTGAACAAAAGTCTGAGGCACCAGAGACGGTGTCTTCAGATATCCAGAAAGAGGGTTCAGCTAGTGCAAAGGGCCAGGGGCCGCGGGCCTGCATCTGACAAAAAGCTTGACCATCAGGGTGAGTGCAAACGTTTCAGTCAGTTGGAGGGGAACACTAAGAGGGGAACAGATTATGTGGGGGCTCCTGAGTCAGTGGAAGAAATCCAGGGGCCTTTCAAGGGTCTTAAGAAGAGACCAGGTACCTGTATGTGTTAGAACGGATTTCACCCCAGAGACACACCTCCGACTCTAGCTCTAGGCAAACACAAGGTGTTCCCAGGGAACAGCTGTCCGGGCTCCACTTTAAAAGTGTGTTGGGCCCGGGAAAAAACTTCCTTTAAAGGTATCTGCCCCAGAGGCCTCTGCAGGAGTGGGCCAAAGACCTGCACATCCCCGCTGCTCTCCTGGGGTTGTTCTCCTGCGCTCCGCCAGGAGCAGAGCCCAGGGGCGCACTGGAAGCCAGCAGCCAGCTGGCAGCTCAGCGCCTCCAGCCCCGGTAGCCGGCTGGAGAAGGAAGGGGTCTCTGAGTGTGCCTGCTGCTGCTGCAGAGCAGGCCCGTCACCTCCCTGACACCCTGCTGTGGGCACAGCCACCAGAGCTGTCTGCTCGCTGGAGCTCAGCGTGGAAAACACTAACTCCTGCTCAACCCTCCCCCGGACCGAGGTCAGCGAGCCCGGCTCCTTCTCCAGAGCAAACACTCGGCCAGGAGCCCGCCTCCAAGGCGCAGGATGCAGCTTCACTGCTCCCTGAAGGAAGAGCCCTGCAATGGAACCGCAACAGGTGAGTCTGTGAAGCAATTTCGGTCGCAGTGTATTGCCAAAAACAAGTACGGCTGGAGCAGGACTCCCGGTCCGAGCCCAGCCTGCATAACTTAGTGAGACACCGTCTCAAAAACGTGTGAAAAGGCTGGGCCACAGCCCAGTGCTAAGGCCCGGGCTTCAGTGCCCTGCACTGGAGGAAAGAGCAGACGGCAGCTAGCAGCGTTTAACAGCTGGATGTGATCCGAAAAACTACCAATGTCCAGAAGAGGCAAGTTTATGGACAGGAAACAGATTGGTTAGTCTTACTGCTGAGACTACGATAAAAATTCACCTGAGGGACAGAAGCATGCCTGTAACCTCAGCACTTGGGAGGCTGAGGCAGGACTGCCAGGACTGTGAGGCCAACCTAGGCAACATAATTCAAGGCCGGCCTGAATTACATAGCAACCGCCTCTCTCAGAAACGAAAAGAAACCAAAAAAGTTTCAGGGTTTCTTCTTTTGTGTGTATTTCTCTTCAATTTTACTTTATGGGAAAAAATAAAAATTTCAAAACAAAGCAAGCGAGTATATTGTGTATTATCGTCAATATCTTCCACCGACTTCGGAGCCCCCACGTGAATGGTATTAGCACAAACTTTTCTATCCAATGAACTAAGTTATACTGCAGTACAGCTATTTTCTATTTTTGTCCTTTTCCCTTCCATCTTTTCCCTTTTCTCCCATCCTAGCTCCTCTTTCCTTCTGAACAGATTCTTCCCATTTTACAATATCCATCGTACATTTTGGTCTTTATTTACTTTCAGTTTCTCACACAAGCAGACAGTATGATGTTTACATATGTGAGTCTGATTTATTTCACTTAAGAGTATGGTCTCAAGTTGTATCCTACCTATAAATGTCTCAAATGTATTTTTTATGGCTGAGTAGTACTCTATTGTATAAAAAGACACTATCTTTTTTTTATCAATTATGTGGTTGATGGGCATTTGTTTCCAAGATTTGGCTATTACAAATTGTGCACTATAAACATGGGTGCACATACACTACTGTGGTATGACGTTTTTCATTCTTCTGGAAAGATACCCAAAAGGGGAATAACTGGGTTGATTGGGACCTCTAGTCGTAGTTTCCACACTGATTCCCACAGTGGTTGTGTCAGTCTACACTCCCACCAACAGTGGAGAAGGGTTCCTTTTTCCCACAGCCCCACCAACATTTGTCATTGGCTGATTTCTTGATGGCAGCCATTCTTTCTGGAGTGAGACGGAGTATCACTTCTGTAGTAAAAACCTTCAACAGGACTTAATGTTAACTCGCTTTCCTTTTCTGCAACACACCTTGTACTAGGCCACGGTCTGCAGTGGCTCAGTAAGAGCAGACAACTGAACAAAACGCAAGTCCTCGCATTTCCACATCTGTGGGCTGTGAGTTGTGTGTCACGTGCTCTGCTCAGCTCTGAACATCCAGATGAGCTACGCAGCCTACATCCTCAAGAAACTCAGACGGAAAGACAAACATGCACGCAAGTGCTGGGGGTTGGTAAGAGCGAAAGAGGAGGGTCTGGCAGCACAGGGGAGGGAGGTGGGTAGAGCGGTCAAGTCCAGCCACTGGCAGAGCAGCTCTTCCCAGGGGTCTGCTGGGGGCATTCTGGGGGGATAGGCTCCGTGTTCTGGGAAACCCTGGGCACCGATCCTGATGGAGCACTGCCTGCATGCACTTTCACAGCAGCTGCACACCTGCATGTGTACTGTGCATGCCAAGGGCAGGTGTGCAAGAGGAGCTGCAACACGAGATGGGGCATGGCACACCTGGAGCCAGGGTTTCACCCCCAGACAGTACAGAGGAACCAGACTAGTTCTAAACTTGCATCACTTAAACCTCCCCAGAGCTGGGACTGCTGGTGGGAAAAGCACGTCTGGAAAATAGAAAATCACGAGAAAAGAGAGAGCGTGATAACATCCTGCCTGATGTTAGGCAGGACCTGTGGGACACCAGCCAGGGACACAGACACCTGCAGGACTCCAGTACTCAGGAGACACATCAGAGGAAAGAGTGCACTATGGGGCTCCGGGATGTCTGTGGGCGAGGAGGAGCCAAAGCCGGACAGCGCGGAGTGGCAGCTGCCTCCGGGACATCTGTATGAAGACCCAGACCAACAGGTGCTAGGGCTCTGAGCTGTGTCCTTTCAGGGCACTGACGACCCACAGCACACGCGTGCTTAGCAGTGGACACATGCTACTTCTGATAAAGAGCAGGTGACGCGAGGGAGGGAGAACGAGCCTCACAACTTTCTGTACAATTTATTTAATGAACAGAATCTCTAAAAAACTGAAAGATTAATAGTAAAGATCTGTAATTTCACCCCAAGTATCAGGAATGTTTTCATACAAATGTAAATATGCTATAATACCTTTACATTATGTAAGCAGTAAATCCGCTTGTCACTGAATGAGAATAAAGATGAAGCATTTCTTACCTGAATTTCTAAAGTCATCTTGTCAATTTCATCTTGCTGACTGCTTATTATCTAAAACACAGGAAACAAATCAGTTTGAACCACCTCATTTTCCCCCACTGCTTTCTAAAAATACCAGTATTTCAAGAAAAAAGTAAAGTGTATGGAATTACCAATTTATTTTAAAAGGGTCTAAATAGACCCTTTTACAAAGGTATTCACAGTAAGTACCCTTTAGCAACATGACTTGGATCATACACATAAAAAACTGCAAGTCTTTTGTGTTAAACTTTTCTTTGTGCAGTTGTTGAGAGACTGAATAATTTAGGAAAGAAATATATCTTTTTGTCTGGACTTTTACTTAAATTTAAATCACATTTGCTTAAACTGCTATTTTCTTTCCAGATAAAAGCATTCAAATTAAAAATTTTGAAGCTATTTGCCCATGAACAAGGCTGGAAATTATAGACGGCCGCACATTCTCTCCCTGCCAGGCACCCACTTACCTTACTGGCCGCCTCGCTTTGTTCTCTGAGGTCATCATTTTCACTCTGCAGCTGTTTTGCATCTAACATGGGAAGGCGGATTCCATCCTCAAGACATCTTTCTACTTTGTGCTGCAAACTGTTTTAGAAAGAGCATTGTATAAGAAAACGAAGCTCTATTTATTGATCTAGGTCAATGACTTCAACGTAGTGATGTTCCTCCTTAGGAGATTTTTTAATCAAGACCCACAGAATCCACATGAATAAGTACAGCCATATTTCACACAAGTAAGAAAAGTCCGTAATTATCTGGGGCTAAGGATGTCCTCAGAGACAGCAAGGCTGAGACCAGAGTTACTTAGCAGGCCAAGTCCTCTAGCTTCTCGCTGTTCCTTCTCTAATAAGAACTAGGAATATGGGTCCATGTCGGTGGCCCTGCATTCCAGCTCAGCAGCAGTTTCCTTGTAAGGACAATGGTGACCTAAACCCGCAACGTAACATGGCCTCTTCATTGGCAAGAGCAGCACTTTACTGTGTTTACAGCTTGGCCAAACAGTTTGTCGTGCAGAGCAGAGCTGAGGAGCAGAGACAAACAGAAAGAATCCCTCTGGCACATTAAACACAAAAGAAGAAAGCAGACAAAGTGCCAGCTTTGAGAAAAGAACCAACAGTAATGTTCAGCTTCAAAGAAATCATATCATTAACAATAAGGACCAAAACGCAAACTATTAACGGCTGCAAGAATTCTAGAGCTACTCCTACTTTAGCTCTAAGTCATACTCAAGAGCTGCAGAATACTAAAAGGTTTCTTATAATTGCATTTTGATATTTTCTTTTTCCAAATTATTATGCCTACCTGAAGCTTTATCCCTCCTCCAAAAGAAACTATGTCATATTTATTAGTTCTTTAACTAACAGTCTTAGGTGGTACAATAAGAGCTTCAGACCCATTTATAAATAATGTCACTGGAAACATTTTATGTATTCTTAGTTATCAAAAAGTATTTGCTTTCTTAACCTGTAAGTGAAAAATAGTTCCATTTCAGAGTAAGTTCTTTCTCAGTTCTGTGTCAAGATACTATCTTCCATATACTTAAAGCATTTCAAGACAATTCAAGAGATAAAATGCACTAAAAATAATAAAGTCTTTAAGGTAAAGAGAAAAATGAGCCAGCAACGAAGAAGGGAAAACGTCTGTCACGGTAAAACATCACAAAAATATTCTCCTGCACACTGGCCTCCAGGTCCTGTAATATATCCTTTCAGCAGAAGAAGAGCTATTACTGTGCAAAACATAACTATCATTTCTGGTGCAGTACTTTTCCTAACTTATAAATCCCACATATTCTGAAGAATTCATGAAGCAAGAAGCTTAGAAATACACAAAACAGGTAAATATTATGATATAGTTCCTGTCATATATGTATTTGAAGATATGAGGAAATGGAGACTACACCTAAACCACCAGAGTTGTGACACACAATGATGAATGACACATACGCTTCTCTGCTGCGCCTCCACGTGAAAGAGAAAATTCTAGAATGACGCCGTCTCAGACTGCATCGAGTCAAGTCAAAAAGGTGGCACTGTTTTCTGAAAGGCACTGTACCAAGTCTTCCCAAACCAAAAATTCTAGACTTAGTGTGCGCCAAAAACCTAAATACAAGGAAGTCTACATAGAAGGTACAGAAACTTGAATATGTAAAAACACACAGTGGAATGGAACATATTCAGCTACACAGCTTGGTTTGGGATGGCAGGCCAACAGCACAGAACAGACACATGGTGTCTTCTTTTTACCAGTGAAGGTAAAAGGAAAAACCATGGCTGAATTCCTGAGGATCAGGAAGCTATTTTGAGACTAAGGAACAGGTATAAGGTATGGAGTTACAAAAAAAGGAAACTGAAGAATCAGCAAAAAATAAGACAAATATGAAGGCAGAATCCAAGTATATGACTCTTTGGAGTTGACATTAAGGCATGCTGAAGACTGAATTATCCTGGAAATGAGAATTTTTTTGGCACCTAAAAAACACTTAAACACTTAAAAGGGTATACCAGATATAGTCTGATGGCAGGAGTAAAGCACTATTTACATGAAATTCATATTAAATCAGATGGGATTGCTTATATATACTGAGTTTATAATTATACAAACACAAAGGCTATAATTGACTTATTTTTATTAGTATGTTTGTTCATACTAATGATTGCATTTATCATAGGGAGTTGGTATATACACATAACACATCTTAATTATTTTTATTCCCCTTCCCCTCCTTCCATCTCTAGATGCTCTTCCGACTTGCAAGAGCTCACTCCCTGTTTGTTATTTTCTACCTCTAATCCTGCTCTTTATTTATATTTTGGCTTCATTACACAAGAGAAACTGTTATATTTAAGCTTGTGTGTCTGATTTATTTTACTTGGCATTATGGTTATGAAGTACATCTGCTTCCCTACAAATGACTGAAGTTTATCTTTTTTTTTTCCAGTACCAGGGATCAAACTCATGACCTCATGCTTACCTTTATCCTTCTTTATATCATGGCAGTACATAGTCTACTGTGTATAAATTCCCCATTTTCTTTATCATTCATCTATTGGTAGACTTATAAGCTGCTTCCAAGATCTAACTACTGTGCTGCTATAAACACAGGTCAGCATGTATCACACTCTAACAGGAATCTTGAACTCTTTCAGGAGGATAACTATGAGGGGAATAGCTGGGCTGGTATTTCTAGTTTTAGTTTTTGAAGGAATCTCCATATTGATTTTCAAATATACAAGTTTGTATTTCCACCAATAATGTAGAAAGGTTCCTTTTCCCCACAGCCTCAATTGCATTTGTTATTATTTTAGGTTTTGATGATGGCCATTTATAGGCAGCCGTTGAAGCTGGAGATTGATCACATGTGTGGGGCTAAAGCAAGGCCAGCCCTGACAACACAGAGAGCTCAAAACAAGCCCCATAAACAAGCTGTTCCAGTGCCAAGAAGGCAAGGGGCCCAGGCCAGCCAGGAAAACAAGTTGCTAGGCAGTGGAGTTGAAACTGACATTCTTCTTTGGAGGGTATAAATAAAAATGTGCTACAAGGGTTGAGTAGTTCCCTTCCTCCCATCAGGAGGACAAGGGCTCCTCCTCCTGACCCCAGCTTTGTCTCTTTATTTTCTCATTCTCTGGCAGTCCTTCCCCCGGGGATTCAAATTATCTACAGCTGTAGCCAGTGGCCACAGCCATTCTTTCTGAAGTAAAATGAAATCTGTGTTGTTTTAGTTTACATTTTTCTAGTGGCCAGTGATACTGAGCATTTTTTCAAGTATCTACTAACCATTTGTGCTACTTCTGAGAAAGGTGTATTTGCTTCATTTGCCTATTTCTTGTTTGGATCTTTTACGGGGGGGGGGTCTAATTTTTTGAGTTCTTTATATATTCTACATATTAGTCCTTTTATTCAAGGAGTAACTTGCAATTTTGTTTTCCTAATCTGGAAACTGAATTTCTTACATTTAATTTTGGTGCTTTACAATGTTTTTCAGGATTGTTTCATCCATCTGTTTGGCCACAGTCAACAGCATAAAGGTTTAAGTTTTGCCCCTAAAAAACATGTGTATGTGTGTATCTTAAGTTCCTCAGGAATCCAACCTTAAATTTCCAGACTTAAACACACACCCTAAAAACACCGCGCTTCCTCTCCACTGTGTTTCCCAACTGCACTAACTCAGAAGAGCCACGTGTGTGGGCTGTGTGAGAGGCCTGTGGGGTCACCACTGTCTGGGACATAACCTGCAAGGTGGCAATGCATCTTACTGGCCCCTTCTTCCGTTATTCAGAGGTTTTCTGACAAAGCTATCAGGTTTTACTTAGTATGTGCGTTCTTCAACTGTATTTTGTTCTTTTTCATTTTTACTGTTCTCATCTAAAACCTTTGGAAAGATGCATCCAAATGAATCATAGAATTTCAATGAAATTCTATTTCTGATTCTTTTTTTGTTTCTTATTTTTTTATATTTGTGATTCTAAATAGTACATCTTTAAGAAAAATAATCTGTAATAATAATTGCAAAGTAATGTTTTAAATGAAATGCTTAAAAAATACAAACGGTTTTTGGAAGACAGACTGAGTTGATAGCAACTAAGGTACATAAAGCAACTAAATGCTTGTATTGTTAGGTTGATTTTGCAGGCCTGGGGCCAGAGGTCTGAACATCTCTTGGGATGATGACAGTACATAACATAGCAAATATGGAGGATTTCCTTCTATTTTGCCTTTGAAACCCAATACTGTTCTGTTTTGATTATTATGCTTTATTCAATATTCTGTTTTGATTGGTTTTATTCTGTTTTGTTTTTGGTTTGATTTTGTTATGCCTGATGAAATGGGATAATTACTGTGAAGATAACAAGATATACTAAGGCAGCTATTATTGTTTTCCTAGTATACTGCTTTGAAGTTCTGTACCAATTTTGCTGCTTTGTAGTGATTGGCTTTGTTCTGTTTTGTTTTGTTGGATTTTACTATCTTTAAAATAAAAAAAAATACAAACGACTTAAGAATGAGGTAAAAGGATTCTAACTCTTCTTACCTCTGAATGGAAGTTACTAACTCCTTTTCCTTCTTTTTCTGGCATATTAACTGTGTCTCTTTGTCTTGACATTGTTTTTTGATCTCTTCAAGCTTTTTTTCTGCATCTATCAAAGCCTCTTGCAAATTTTTATTTTTTTCTTCTAGAACCTGCAGCTAAAGAGAAATTTTATGCAGTTCATAACACATAGACAATTAAATGTTTCTATCAGAAATTATTACAGTTGTCATGAATAACAGATTCACTGCTAATATCACACTATCTTCATTTCAAATGGAGTATTTAACACTCTTTTTTGCCTGTGGAAGAGTATGGTTAGAAATTTCTAGAGAAAAAAGGTTAATAATCTTTTTACTTTTTAAATTATAATAAAACACACATTAGATTTAGCATCTTAGCCATTTTCAAGTGCATGGTTCAGAGGTGCTAAGTCCATTCAAACTGACGTCAACTAGAATTCACCTTGTAGAAGTGAACCTCTATCCAGCCAACAACTGTTCACCTATCCTATCCTTCAACTCATCTCCTGGCAACACCCAAGCTACATCTTTTCTCTAATTTGACTGCTTTCATACGCCATGTAAGCAGAATCACTCAGCATTTGTCTTTAACCCAAGTTGTGGCATGAGTCCAAATTCCTCCATGCTTAGGGTACTGCATCGCAATGTACAGCAGCACCTTTTGTTTCTACTGATCCATTCGTGGGTACCTGCACTGGTTCCAGCTTCTGACTCTTCTGTCTAATATTACAAATGTTTAGCTTCACGTAGGGTGGTATGATCTCGCATTTTCAAGTCTGTATTGCTTTCTTGTTTCTGCCCATGCATGTTTTCTCTGTAGTCCTTGAATTCCTTCCTGATTTTAACCTCTCTTAGTTTCACAATTTATAAATTAATTTAATGTAAAGTAAAAGAATGCAAATTTTAAAGTATGCAAATTTGCAGCACTCCATGAATTAGAGCAATGATTCTCAACTGGCTGGTTTTCCCCTAGGGAATATGCAGAAAGACTGCTCACAGCTGGGGTGAAAAGGGAAAAGCAGTGCTAGCGCCGCCTAGAGGGCCTGATGCAAGGCACAGGGCAGACCTCTCGTACAGAACTGTCTCCCACCACAGCCAACAGTGCTAAGGTTGAAAATCTAGTCAGAAAGCTTTTGAGAGGACAGAAGAGTAGATTAATGGATCTATAACTAAGAGGCTAGACATGAGCAGATTTGGAGGCAAGTCTTTGAGGCATTGTAAAAAAAGAAAAACAGGTGTCAGGAGCGAGCAGAGGTCATTTCTTAAACCAAGGTGTTAGAAAAACTGATGGAAAGGTTCGAATGAATGAAGTATCCCTCAAACGCTCAACCCAAGGTCATGAAGAGATCTCAGAGAACAGTGGAGACATGTGGAACTAGGGTCTTGTGTGCGTGGGCAGGGTAATCAGACTTGTTTGGCAAACTACCTTCTAGAGCTACCACCGCTTCCTTAGGACAGTGAACATGTATTAATCAACCAGAGATCTCTCAGCTTAGATGAATCAAGTTCCTGATTCCAGTTAAACCCTAACAGCAATGAAAAGCGCACTGATCCTTAGAGGACCAATGCGGACACGAGCTGGCCTTAGAGGGGGCGAGCACTGTACCCCACATTACCTGCAAGCTCTGGCTCTGCACATCGTCTAGAGTTGGAAGATCTGCCAGGTACTTCTCGAGCGTCTCAATTCTCCTCTGCTTTTCTTTGTTTTGTTCAGATTCCTTCTGGCATTTCTTCTTCAGGCTACTGATGTACCTGTCTCTGGTTTTAAGCTAAAGAAAACGGGTAATGAGTATCTGGCAGTGTTGAGTCATTGAACAACAACAAAACTAACACTTCAGTCCCAGGCATCAGTGAATTCACCCACAACCCAAGGAAGCAGTGATGACCATCAAAAACTCAACTTTTTCCTTCTAAGACTCACATTTCCTTCAAATTTTTATAACACTCGAATCAAGAACTCAGGGAGGGGGTGTCTGTCTATGCTTTTACAACTGATGACAAACTATTAATTAGAGTCCACTGGGCTGCAACAGTGACACAGTTCTTGTTACCCACACACACAAGTGGCCGAGGCTGCCCACACCTTGGTGGTTTCCATAGTATTATTTTATGCTGAAACTATGCACTAAGTGAGTTTTTTGTTTATGTTTTTGGTACTGGGAATTGAACTCAGGGCCTTGAGCTTGCCAGCAGGTGCTGTGCCACTGAGCTATATCCCTGGTCCTTAAGTGACTTTTACAATAACTTTCAAAATATTATAATCTGACAATGAAAAAAGTTACTGGGTGCCAAGTGTAGTGGTGCACATCTGTAACCCTAGTACTTGGAAGGCTGAGGCAGAAGGATCATTCTGAGTTCAAGGCCAGCCTGAACTGCATAGTGAAACTTTGTCTCCAAAAGACCCAACAAATAAACAAACAAAAAATTCTAAAAAAGTTACTAGGTAACAAAACAGAGCCACTGGTATAGTTTGAAAACTGACAAAGTACCCATCTCTGGAAAAATGAATCCAATTTCTTACTTTCTGCAACACTATATCCAAATGCTAAGTGAACCAAGAATAGATGCCTACAAGTAACTAAAACTGTTTTATTACTAACAGCAACCTGCAAAGGAATTGCTTACCACACACTCAGTGATGCAATAATGGCAGGAGACTTGTGCTAAGACTTAGGGAAGGAATGCTGAGAACACATCCTTAGAGACAGATGAGACCAACACATCCCCTCAGCTGACCAGCGCTAGCACATGGCACCACGGGGAATGTGCAGTACATCCCCCTACTTTAGGGGTGAGGAGTTAGGCTAATCACATGTGTACTATACAACATGTGAAGGACACAATCCTCATAAGTTCTAATTTGTACAGTCTGAATCTCAGATTCTCATGTAGTAATATTTTAACTTTACCACCTGAAATATATTGTATTTAATTTTTATTAGTATATTTTGCAGCACACAATGATCATGCTCCTTGCTCCCTGAGATTACATATACCGTATGAAGTCCTCAAAACACACAAAGGAAATGAGAAAGGGGTCTTTAAGGTACTTGTAAATAGCCAAAATAAAAGACATCAGACAGTTGACCAAAACACAGCACATAAAATTTCTGTCACCTTTAAAGATAAAAATTCCAACTCACGTGTATGTGTATGCATGTGCACATCACACACACAAATCTCAAGGAGCTATGTATTATTACACGGCCAAACTGCAGAAATCATGGCAACCTGCTCCAGGGTCACATGAATGGAAGGCTGACCTAATAAAACAATTAGCTGGGAGTAACAAGAAAGTCTACAACCACTCCTGCCACCAAGTTACCTAAGGATCTGTGCCTCTTCAATAACCTAGGAACTGTTAATGTCCTCCATCTTTAATGATACTGCAATGGGGACTGAGGTGAAAACAGAAAAACAATTTTAGTAACAGTAGGAAAGTCAAATATAGAAAGTGTGTGTTGTGTATTTGGCTTTTAGCTTCTCATCACAAATCATATTCCCCAGCTTAATAATACAGTAATGTCCTTACAGACAAACTGCCACTCTGTTTCATTTCAGTGCTTTTCGACAGGACAAAGACATAGGATGACAGGCCCAATGAAGAAAACAGCCACCGGTAGGGGCAAGTGACTTTCAGTCAGAAAGGGGTAACACGCCGAAGTGTCTATCCCTTGATGAGACCTTCAGGGCTTCGCAAAAGATGCACAAGATTGATCACGGTGTAAATGTGTAACTAGCGGGGCCTGGTACAGGTAAAGGACAACCTCCTCTACCGAGGGAGTGCTGTTGATGCACATCGCTATCAAGAAACCTACCTTCTCCTCTAGCTTCTTCCTCTCCTCGCCGAACTGGCTTATTCTCTGTGTGAGAAAGTCATTGAGCTGCGAAACCTCCTTCTCAGTAGATGCGAGTTTCTGCTCCAGGCCTTCAGGCTGGGGCTGGGCTGGAGCGGGTTCTGCACCTGTGGCCTGCAGGGAGGCGCGCTGGAATTGCAGCTGTGGGAGGAAGAGCAAGCAGCAGGACTTTCAAAGTCGAGGAGTAACACACGCAAATTCACAGCCCACATTAGAGGCTTAATGAAGGGAGTTGTTACTTGGTTTAAAAGTATACTTTGAAATGTAATAGCAAATTACATACTACATTCCTTTGATAAAAGTTTTACAGAAAAACTAATGAAAAATTTCTTCGTTCTAGCTAACATTAAATTTGACAAACAGTAAAATGGTATGGCGCCTTTGCTAGTTCAACAAGTGGTGCTGAAATTAGACATTCACAGTCAACACACAACCTTACTTTATAAAAATTAACTCGAAGGGCCGGGGATTTAGCTCAGTGGTATAAACTCCTGCCTGGCGAGCATGAGATTATGAGTTCAATCCCTGGTAACAAAAACAACAACAAAGCAAAACAACCTTGAAATGGATTATAATCCTAAAAATCAATCAAAATCCTACAAAATTCCTTAAAAAATACATTAGGAAACCTAGGTGATCTGTGTTATAGCGATGACTTTCTAGATAGAACGCCAAAGGCAAGATCAATGAGAGAGATCACTAATAAACCAATCATTAAAATTAAGAACTTCTCTTTGGTGAAAGATAATGGCAAGTATAAGAAGATAAACTAAACTGTGAGAAAATATTTGCAAAAGATATATGTGATTACAATATCTGTTACCTAAAATGTACAAAGAATGCTAAAATTCAACAACAGATGACAATCAAATAAACATGGAAAATGGTCTGAACAGACACTGCACCAACAAAAATATACAGATGGCAAATGAATATATGAAAAGACCTTCACCACTCGTAACAGCAAGAAGCCTCTATTCACATATTAGATCAGCCAAAATCCAGAACACTGATGACGAACAGAGGAAGTGTGGAACAACAGGGCTCCTCTTCACCACTGCTGGGAAGGCAGAAAGGTGCAGCCACCCTGGAAGACAACTTGGTGGTTTCTTACATTAAATGTTCTCTCACCAAAGGACCTAGGAGTTGCGCTCCAGAGCATTTTATCCAAGACACGGAACACACGCCCACAGCAACAACTGGCACACAGGTGGTCACAGCAGCTGTGATACAATCATATACCTATTTGGTCTTCCTCCTCATTTCCTATCATCTAGCTTCTAAAAGCCTGGGAATATCTGAAGTGATGAAGAACATCTCTTGTATGACTGAGGACCCATGGCTGGTGGCCCTTCAGTATCTTTAGGATGGGATCTGGTCACCAGAAAGACCAAGGCATGATCAGAGGCTGAAGACTGTCATCAGTGGCAATGATTTAAAAACCAACCACACTTACATAAAGATGTTTCATAGAAACCCACATGGACTGTGTCCTGATTGCTTTCAGCTATCTGACACATGTAGGTTCCTGGTTGTATGACTGAGACAATGAGAGAGAAAGAGAGAAGGGGGGGGGAGAGAGACACCTGCAGCAGTAACTGAAGCGTCATGCTTCTAGAAGCCCACAGGGTGAGGTCATACTGAACCAGAGGGTAGACCCAGGCCGTGCCCATCCGGAACCTGACTGCCTGGTGTGTGGGGACACAAACCCTACACATGTGCTAGCAGAAGCACCTGTGCGGGGGGAAGAGTAGGGAGTAGGAAGCACACACCTTTGGGTTTTACTTACCCCCATAGCACCTTTCATCCTAACACCAAAACCTGGGAACAATCCCGATTTCCCACAGCAGGTGAAGGAGCCAACCGTGATGCATCCAGACAGTGAGTATCGCCAGGCACCACAAAGAATTCTTTTTGACTCAGTTCTCCTCTTTCTAGGTGTCTTCCCCAAAGAATGGAACCATATTACAGAGATCTATGCATTACCATGTTTTTGGCAGCACAATGCACAATAGCTAGCTCTCAGAAACTGAGTACATGCTAATCAACAGATAAATGTATTTATATGCAGTGGAGTACTACACTGCCACCAAGAGAAATACATTAGAAATACGACACACAAGTTCAAATACCGCATAGTTCTTACATGAGAAACACACACACACAAAAATACTTATATATTACATACTTATATATTAATACAAATAAAGAGCAAAATACATGAGATAAATAGCAAATAGGGAGAAGTTCAAATACTTTCCCCAAATACAAACTTCATTGTTTTAAAAATATTTCCATAGATATGCTAATTGATTTCATTTATATTACTAGTTTGTCTTAACTCACTGAAAAGTAAATTCTGCGTTATCATCTTTTTTGTAAGAATCTTTTTGGCTTATGTCTTATACTATCAGTAACTAGTCTGAAAATAATGATACACAGTATAATAAGTACTGCTATCGTCTTAGTTATAAAATTTTGGTTTTTTCATAAAAATTTAAAAAAAAAACAGCAGGCTGTGGTGGCACACACCTGTAATCCCAGCACTTGGGAGGCTGAAGCAAAAAGATCATTGCAAGTTTGAGGTCAACCTGGGTTACAAAGTGAGCTCAAGACCAACCTGAACGGCATAGTGAGACCCTGTCTCAAAACAACAACAACGACAAAAACAATTAAGTAAAAAGACATTATAGTGGTGAGATACTATTCTGGTGTGTGACACTACACGATGGATATATGTCATTATAAACTTTCAAACCCAAATGAGGTAAGACAAGAAGGGTAAACCCCAGCCAGGCATGGTGGTACACTCCTGTAATACCAGCACTCTGGGAGGCAGAGGCAGGAAGATGTCAAGTTCTAACCCAGCCTGGACAACTTGGCAATTTAGCCACTTAACATGACCTTATCACAAAAATTAAAAATAAAAAAAGTCTGGGCATGTGGCCCTGGGTTCAACCCTCCAGTACCAAAATAAAACAAAAAGACTAAACCTTAACATAAACCACCAGTATGGGCGCTCAGTGCTAATGATGCCACTGCAACAAATGTCCCCTGAAGCCCAGGAGGTTGGCAGAGGGGACTCTGTGCGGGCTGGTGAGGGCACTGGGTCTGAGGAACCTCCACACTCTCCACACTCTGCTTAAGAGCCAAACCGCTCTGCAGAGCTTCCTGAATGTCCAAAGTCAGCGATTCCTCCTCCAGCGTGGAGCAGAGCGAGACCGGTGCGCCCTGGAGCCCACAGGAAACCAAGTGCTGAGAGGAATGAGGCTCATGGGGAAGGGCGGGGTGGCCAGACTGTCCAGTCCTGCGCCGCTGCAGCCTCAGCGCTAAGGGAGCCGGCCGTGCCGGGGACACGCACAGCGTCCCCACACATCACAGGCCTGCGTCACCCACGCGCCAGACGCTGGCGTCAGCCTCACGTCACAGGCCGGCGTCACCCACGCGCCAGAGGCCGGCGTCAGCCTCACGTCACAGGCCGGCGTCAACCTCACGTCACAGGCCGGCGTCACCCACGCGCCAGAGGCCGGTGTCAGCCACGCGCCAGAGGCTGGCGTCAGCCTCACATCACAGGCCGGCGTCACCCACGCGCCAGACGCTGGCGTCAGCCTCACGTCACAGGCCGGCGTCACCCACGCGCCAGAGGCTGGCATCAGCCTCAGTCACAGGCCGGCGTCATCTTTGCCAGCGCAGCCGCAGCCTAGTGGAGGTCGAGACGACCCAGCGCTGGCTGAGGGGCACAGGGTAAGCACTTCTCGCGAAGCTAAAAGCGGTAGCGAGCTCCAGAGCCACGCGCAGGGAAGGCCACTTGGTTGGGCTCAGCGTGGGGGGTTGGGGGGAGACCAGCCTGCCCCCAGGGCCTCGGCCCTGCGCCGAACCGCCAGGGAACCCCCCCACCCCACCCCAGGCAGTGAGTGCGCAAGGCTCTGTAAAGGAAGCCAAAGGCCGCAGTCACCTTGGAGTCTAAAACGCACTGCTGACCCACTTGCCTGGAAAGAAACCGAACAGCGAGCAGGCAGAAGCGCGGCAGAGCACGGTGAGCCCAGCGCCCTGGCCCAGAAGCTGCGGGCTCTGCCCGAAGTGCGGTACAGGCGCCTGAACAAGGCGGCGCTCCCTCCCAAGGCCCCAGGAGGCCCGTCCTCCCACCGCCTTTCGCCTTTAGCCTTTCAGACGAAGGCTGCTGTCTTTACCGCGATCTGTGTCCTCATTGCTCAATACCCGCGGTGCACCTGATGCCACCCAAGGCGTTGGCACCTATGCAGGTAGACCACTGAGACCTGTGCCCATAAAAACCAAACCGGCCTCAGCACAGTGAGTCTCACTGATTACTGTCGCTTCTGCATCTGCTCCCGACCACATGGCCTCCTACGTGGCCACTGACACTAACCCCACCTACTCTTGCAGCTCACCTGGGGGCATGAGGCACCCAGTGCACTCCCTTCCATCACAACTGGATCTGGTCCATGTGACTGCACAGTCACACAGCCGGCCAGTAAAAACACTCCCTGTCTCATCCTCATTGAAAACACCGCTGCTTTCAAATGCAGTGTTTGCTGGGTATGATGGCACACTCCTATAATTTCAGGACTCGGGAGTGTGAGGCTGGAGGA
This sequence comes from Dolichotis patagonum, assembly GCA_004027295.1. NCBI lineage: Eukaryota > Metazoa > Chordata > Mammalia > Rodentia > Caviidae > Dolichotis > Dolichotis patagonum. Next base: position 68,505 of record PVJX010001747.1, read on the forward strand.
TCACCTTACATTTGAGGCCAGCCTGGACTACACAGTGAGTTCAAGGCCAGCCTGAACCACATAGCAATACTCGATCTGAAAACAAAAATAAAATGCAGTGCTCATGTAACTCTTGGACTGTTGAGATCACATCCTGCCTGGTTCCTGCTCCCAATTCATCCATCAGACTCAAGGGCAGACTGCAGAGAAGGGAGCAATTAACAAGCATCTCAACCAGCAGACAACCAACACAGGCATGCCTGCAACAGGGCCCTGGCTCTTCCTTCCCAGCTGCATCCTGACCACCACCCAGTCCTCCTTTTAGACCACCAACAGGATAACCTGGCCTTTCCCCTTGTTCCTCAGCCTCCTTCATAGCCTGCACAGGATGCCTAGCTGACTCTTCATGTGGTCCATTGGGTGCTCAGCTTAGGTCTCTCTGCCCTGCAGTATGATTGGTCTGCTTTGGAAGGCTGGCTGTGTTCTTGTTGGGGCTATAGTTCTTCACAAACAACTACTCAAGGTCCCTCACCATGCAGCAACTGTCTGCACTTTGCCTGTGTTCCCTCTAGGCCACACATTTAAGGGCAAAAATCACATTCATTCACATGTACATTACTAGCACGAAATTGTACCATAACCATAGTGAACCTAACACTTTTTATGTGAAGTCTCCCTCTCTGGGCTTTGAGATCCATACAACATATTGTTCTTCATTACGGCTCCAGAGTTTAACATTTCAAATGTTTAATGTTTTTTACCTTTTGACAAAGGTGGAACTAAGTACTCACCATAATCAAAAGTCTTGGTGGTGAAAAAAAAAGGGAAAACAGAAAAACAAAGTTAAAAACATAATAAAATAGAAGGAAAATGGGAAACAATGCATCAATGAAACTTGATTTTTTTTCCCAAGGTGCACAGGTACATGGAAAAAAACTCACTTTCAATTAAAAGAAAAAAATTATTTCACTTTTTTTTTCCTATTAAGATGTATAACCATAGGCATACATTTGGGTGTAAAACATATTAGGTACAATCCTTTTATTCTATCACAATACTACTAAAACTGTTTGAAAGCTTTAGCTCAATTACGATTCCAGCATTGCACCCAGGGGACTCAGCAAGACCTCCTCGCAAGGCTGTTTGACTACAAGATTGGTCTAAGCTGTTAACAGTCAAGTGGAAGTTCTTAAGTTTTCCATCTATAAGCTTAAAATATTTTATAAAATGATTTCATTTACTGTAGAATACACAAAATATTAATTTTCTTTGTCAAATGTTCTGTGGCATTAGGCTAAACAAAGTATGAACCACAAAAATGGGCATGTATAAGATCATCACTCATAAAAAATTATTTAGAAATCCAAGGTAAAAATCTCTTTGCTAGAGAAATACTTCCATTTTATCTGTTGTTTCTTCTATTCCTTGTCATCTCTATAGAGTGAGAAGAATTTATCCTCTGTTCCCTTGTATAAACTGCTTTGGTGCTCTAAAGTCAAATTCTCAATGATATTTTAATTCTCATAAGTTGAAACCTTCTAGTATTTCAGCAGTCCCTTCTCTACCTCCTGCCAGGCAGCAGATCTGGCCTTGCAGGCTAACTTGAGAGCCCTCTACTGGCCTAACAACATGTCAAAATGATGTTCTCTTTGCCTTTCCAACACCTACTCTTTACATGCTTTTGTTCTTGTGTCATTCAAGAAAAGCACTTACTCAGAATGATGAAGCTTCTAAGAGGACATTGAATGCTTTTACTAAAAATACTATTATTAAAGAAAACTGTGCTAGTTACATGGCATAGCAATGCCATTTTCAAATGGCACAGTAATCTGTGCCACAGAGCCTTGCTGCTGAGTGAGGCCAGCACAGATGAGATCACAGTAATGAAGCATCTTGATGTATTAGTCACTAAGTGTGACAGAAAGCTGGAGGCTCCATGTTTAATGCCTCTGCCTGAGGTAAATCTAAAGCTGTGTGGTTCTCAAAATTTTCTGATTTTACTAACTCTTTAATACTTATAAATAACACATTTGAAGACATAATGAAGGGGAAAATTCCACTTCAAACAATTTTTTAAAATCTAAGAATAAACACTTTAACAAAGAGGATAAAATTTTTTTACAAATAGTATTTACATATTTCTACAAAGTTATCAGGCCTCACTTTTGATCCCAATGAAAATACCAACCCCCCACCCCAATAAACCAGTTATAAAGTTGATATAGAAAAACCTACAAATACATTTTAAGGAAAGCTCTCAAAGGAAAAGTAGTAACTGGAACAAAGGGCTCTTCTACTTCTAAGTTTGTTGTAAGGTCTCACGGACCCTTTGTCCCTGTCCCCATTAAGCTGTACTCTTCTTTCTGGGCAAAAATGACCTTAGTCCTATTTGTATTTCCAGTCCCAGATCCTGCCATACATAATGGATGCCAATGCACTAAGGAGCAGTGAACCAAGAATGCTCCCAAGTGCGCTCTCCACTGTAAGTTCTAAGATCCATGAGGACAGAATTTAACAATGCATGTTCACTAACTGTTTTGGTAAATAGGCTCCTTTGTAAAGGTGAAACTCATTAGAAATAGTTTATGGTAGAAAAAAATTACATAGAGGAAAAGAAACAGGATTACATAAATAGGAAATCTAACAAATTTAGAAAGTTATTTTCAAATCAAATTATAGATAAAAGGCTAATTTCTTTTATATAAATTTCTTCTATATATTATTTATATAAAAACCATAAACAAAACCCATAACGCAATGAAAAGACAATTCTCAGAAAAATAAAGATGAGTGGGTCTTAAGACAAAAAGTAGCACAGCTTCCCTACCAAGAGAAGCACATATGGAAGCCACTGGAGGGGACTGCCCAGCCTTTGCCCTCACACGTCCATTCCTGAGAGGACATGCGTGTCACACTTACTCCTGAGAGGAGACCAAGTGGTGCACTCGCCCACTCCTGAGAGAACACCATGTGACGCACACGCCCATTCCCGAGAGGACACCACGAGCTGCACACGCTGCTCCTGAGAGGACACCATGTGATGCACACAACCATTCCTGAGAGGACGTGTGGTACACAACAACTCCTGAGAGGACACCATGTGCAATGGCTGGGAGGACAGAACCCCACACATGACTCTCAGAGACAGTAACAGGACAAGACCAACACAAATCATACTTTCACACAGGCCTGGAAAGAAGGAATAAAACCAGATGTCAACAATGCATTCTGGCACCTTTTAAAGTAATGAAATATATGTGTATCTGCTGATGCTACTCAGTAACTGGACAGAAGTGTTAGAAACTGACCACAGTGGTTCGTGTGTGTGTCTGAAAGGGACATGACCTGGAAAGATACAGACAGGTAGACACCTGCTACCATATCTGTAAAATACATGAAATACACTACCAGTTCACACCTTGACTAAAATCCCCTAGTTTTATAAGTTAAATATATAATTAACATAAGATACATTATTACGTAACAGCTATCAAATATTCTGTAGTCAAATGGACATAATGACACATGCCAATAATCCCAGCACAGGGTTCAAGTTCAAGCCCAACCCGGGGAACTTAGTCACTTAGCAAAATTCCTGTCTCTAAATAAAAAAAATAAAAAGAGCTACAGACCAATGCAGAAGCCTTGGGTTCAATCCACATTACTAGCAGAAAAAAACCCTATAGCCTTACCTGCAAATTAGCCACATAGGGATCTTCACAGTTTACATAATGTCCTAACATGGCATGCTGTGCCCGCAATTCATTATCCCTTATTCTCTCATGGAGGTGGCTAATCTGCTGCTTCTGCCTGCAAAACAAAAACTGAGGTTACATTACAAAGAATATACTTCTCTAAGAAACAGTTAAAAGCAGAGCTTTTAGTGCTGCAATAATTTTACACAAGAGGTTAACAATACTGTCAGTTTTAGAAACCATAATAGGGAACGTTCAAAGCTACAATGCTGTGCAAGCTGTGGGATGACTGGCAGTCTTATTTATACTGTGGGGGTCCTTCTGGTATTCAGTGGATGTTGTCTTTGACCTGGTTTCCCACATCCCAACAAAGGAATGAATGCATCCTTTGCTTTCTACTTTCTTTTCACCTCCTATGAGAAATGCTGCCTGTTTGGTCAATGTTATGGCTTATATCTAGATGGTTCTCCAAAGTTTCATGTGGTCACAGGTGGGGTTTCTGCAGAGGCAGCTGGATTTAGAGTGTGTGATGGTAGGATTAAGGGTGCCCCACCTGGGTATGAGTGCTACCCACCCTCCAGGTGGGTAACCTGCATGGCACAGAAAGAGGGCCGCTGCCGCTGCTTGCTCCTGCTACTTGCCTTGCCAAGGACTGTTTCTCCTCAGTGATGCCCTACTGCCACATTGCCCTGCCTGAGCGCCAGCAGACTATGGACTGAAACCTCTACAAACTGTGACCTAAATAAATTATTTCCTCCTTTCACTTGTGGGTGTCCTGTATTTTGTCTCAGCAATGAGAAAAGTAACTGAGACAGGAACTCCACTTACTTAAAATCTCCATTTCCATTCATCCAGAATATGCTCCACACTCTGTGACAACAGAGCTACTGATGACCTCCAGCATCAGTGTGAGGTCGCCTTACCGAATCAATCTGGGTGATGAGGATGCATCCAATCCGTACATGGTATCTGCAGTAGGGCTATCCTGCTATGGAATTGCCCTCAGTCTGTGGAGTCCAGTGCTAACCCCGACGTTCACTGTCAGAACTGAATCGCAGTATACTGTACTAGCAGAAGACACTCAAACATTCATTCTTTAACTGATTCCATGTCTACATACAAACAACCAAAATCATTTATAAACAAACGACTAAAATGGTATTTGAGTGTTCAAATTTTCTGATAAAATAATCAAGTATCATTTTAACATTAAGGATAGAGAATAAACAACTCCTTCAATATGTGTCAAAATAAAAGACTGGTACTGCAAAGTGTCTGTCACAAGCATAGGCTCACAAATTATAGTTAATTAAACCTGTGAGTGTGAGATGCTCTGTGTAGTCCTGACATATACAGGCAGGCCTTCTTTTAACTCTATGATAAATTGTATATAAAGAGGATGACCTAGAAGGTTATTAACCATTTAATTTAAATGGTACCTACACAGCAGCAAAGAATTCATTGATTTCAAAAGGCCTCCTTAAAACAATAATGTATTTTTACTTCCACATGTAACTAAATGAGAAGTATATATACAGCCGGTTGTCAATTATGACAAGATGAACATTCTTAAAGTAGTGTCACTAACAGTACTAACTCAGCAGTCTCCATAAGAGTTAGATGTTCTCTCTGTGAGTCATTCTCGAGTGCAATGATCAACCCTTAGCTGGTCAACTCAGTGGAACACAATTCGAAAGTGCCAGCTATTTAAAAGGACTGTTCTGGATAGCACTAAGGATTGACCCCAGAGCCCTGCATGAGCTAGGCAAGTGTTCTGCCACCACGCCTGACAACGGGTAAGCTATCAGCAGACCTATGTATACGTGACAACACAGGTTAACCCAGAACTCTGACTTTTTTTCTATTAAAGTGAGGCTACTTTCTCAGAATGAAGATTTGATAAGTAATTATTAAGAGTTAAAAAATGTACAGGAAAGTCCTCTTCTGTCAGAGAGCTCAGAGATTAGCATATAAACCTCATTATATGCAAAAAAGCATGTTGCTATGACTGCCATTTTGTGGGTGACTATCTTGCATAAGGCAGTACATTAGGATTTTTTATATGCAGTCATTCATTTAATCTTCATGTTATAAAGCTGGAGGAGAAGGGGAGCTGCCTAGAGCACCACTCACCAAAAACTTCAGTTTGTTTTAGTGGCAAAACCCCTTCGCCTAAGTAGGGAGGTACAGTAAATCAAAGTGCAAGAGGCCAAGCATGCTCTCAGAATCACCTACTGGGTTATAGTGGCAAATGTGAGAGAATAAAGCACCAACTCCCTAGGTTTTCTGTGCTGACCACAAAGCTAATCTACACATTTTTCAAGAAGACTGGGCACACTCAGGAACCCAGTTTCTACTGTAATTATTTCTCCTAAACATTTATTCTGTTTTGACAATGTAGTCATCTACTACAAAGACACACAGGGTGGACAAACACATTTTTCTCTCACAAAGTTAGGTATACTGACATTTTCAAAACTAAGACTGAATAACTTTTAGTAAAGTGACCTGAAAAGCATCATCAGCCACAGTATGTCCCTAAGCAGAAGGTCCAGCAGGCACTCTTATTCTAGGTTCTGTTTAACTGGACAGTGAATCCTGTCACCCATCTCTGAAACAGTTTCTACATGTGTCATCAATACTTTAGAGCTACTCGTCTATTTCCTGAGGAGAAAGTTAAATATTTGGTTCTAATTTTTAGTACTCTGTATGTTTCTATACCTAAACAATTTTATGCTTAAATGTTGGTTACACTGCTTTGGAAGCAAAACTGGTTTCTCTTCCACTGTTTTACACAATATTAAAAGCACTGATTACTTAAACCATATAATAAATGTGTAAAGAAAATCCTAAAATGGCTTAAAATACTGGGCATGGCAGGCTGTTTACAGAAATGTCCACAATGAGCAGGTGCACACCTGTGATCGCAGAACTCGGAAGGCCAAAGCACGAGGATCAAGAGTTTGAGGCCAACTACACTGCCTCAAAAAATAAAATAAATAAAACAAGTCCACCACTACTATCCTAGTGACTGTGCTGCACCCCACCAAGGGGCACGGTCACCTAGACCTGCAACCAAGAGAGAGCACTGGGAGTGGCAGGTGGGTGTGAGCCAGCCGCTAGAGTCCCCGTGTCCCAGGCAAAGCCAGCCGATGAAGTGGAGGGGCCATCTGCATCACCCTCTGCTCTTGTACAGGCATGCAGGGGGTGTCTGTCACAGCCAAGACACTCGGAGGGGACACCCAGGCTTCATCATCCCGACCTACTTCACTCCATTGCTCCCCTCCCATAGCCCCATGGGGCCATATCTTCATACTGTCACTTCCTCTGGTCAAGGACAGAGGCCATTCTGCCTCAAAGAGCTGCCAAAACCACAACGTGCAAGGACCACAGCCCCATGGAGGGGCCTAATGAGCCAGCCAAGTGACCCACTTGATTATCTGGATTAGCCCTTCTCCTTCTTTACAATCTAAGCAAGTTTGGGGGTGTCAAAAACTTGCACAGCTCTTATCTGTCAGTTATCTGTCAGTTACTTCAAACATTCACCGCTGTCCTGTGAGGCCTCAGTTCTCACGCCTGTCTGTGAAGGGTAGGGCTGCTGGAGAGAAGCCCTCCCTTCTGTCGCTGCCCAAAGATAAAGCACAGGGACACCACCTGCTACACCACAGCCACACCTGGGCCATCCAGACAGGGAGCTCCATTCAGTGCAGTGCACACAGAGGGGACAGGGACCCCACAGACACACTAACCCTCCACACGATGGCTTCCGAAAGGCTTGGCCTGGGCAGGCCCAACAGGCAGCATCAGAGCACCCATAAATTCTCAAACTCTGAGAGTCAAGTGCAAAGCAGTTTACATCATTAAACTCCATCTCCATTTGCCTGAAATACTGAATAAATAAAAATGTGCTCACCGATCAATAACGATCTCTTTCTGCCTCAGAAGTCCTTCTTTTATCTTCAGCATCGATTCCCACTTGCTCAAATCCTGAAAGCCAGACGGCGAGTAATTCTGCCGAGACACCGCCTTCAGAGCCTGCACAGACAGAGTGACAGTGTTAGCATAAGGAGGGGCCTGCAGGCAGTGGTTAGGGCCCCTACTGTCTTCTCAGTCACCCTCACTAGGAAAGAAGAGTACTCACTTCAATTTCTGAAATCACATCTGGGGATAAAACACAACAAAGAATTTCAAGCAGGTTGCACAGTAAGTGTGGAAGGCTAATGAAAGCTCGAGGGCAATGGGACACCTAACATGAATAATGGTAAGACCATGATTAGACTCTCGTCACCTGGTGGAAGTGACTTTTATCTTCCAGTACTGGGACTTGAACCCAGGGCTTCCACAGAGCTGACCAAGTGCTCTACCACTGAGCTACATTCCCAGCACCTGAAAGTGACTTTCAGGAGACCAATCAGTGCCTTAGGAAGGAGTAGCGAAGGAAGGCACCAAGCCCCAGGAGACAACACTCCCTGGGGTGATCACAAGGAATCGATCAGGTGCTGCAACACGCAGACCCCAAACTGCCAAGCACCACCTCAGCATTTCATCACATGACAGCTCCAGAGTCACACGTGCTGTCACAGGCAGTGCACACCGCCAGGGAAATATGACTGCTATGAAGACGATCTGGATGGTTACTAGTCTCCACTGTACATTATACAGTTCAAAAAAAATGCTGAGAATTTAAGATAAAATTCAGATGTTTAAAATAAGTCAACAAACAATAAAAGCCAACATGACAGATAATGCTTAAACTTCTACCAATGAAACAATAAAATTCTTTTCCATATTGGTAACATAGATTCAGTTACATCTCTTCAAAAAGACACGTTCAAATTGTAACCCACAGTACATCAGAAAGTAACCTTATCTGGAAATATGGTATATATAGACATCTAGATACAGGCCAGATGAGATAAAGTCAGAAGGATGAAACCAAATGCAAAAAGACTGGTGTCCTTTTTTTTTTTTTTTTTCCCCTTCAGTACTAGGGATTAGGGGGACCCAGAATCTTCACACTGATCTAAATTGCAGCCATTTTTTAATTTTTTTATTCCTTGAAATAGGATCTCCTTAAGTCATTAGGCTCCCCAGACTGGGGCTTGAATTGCAATCCTCCTGCCTCAGCCTCCCAGAGAGAAGTTCACTCCCTGAAAATTATGCCTTATGGCCTGAAAATTAAAATTTTTCAAATAATGAAAACAAAAGAAAAATATTTTGTGACATATGAAAATTACACTAAGTGAAAAATTCAGTATCCTAAAGACAATGTTACTGGAACACGGCCATGTTTAGTCTTTGATATATTATTTAACTGCTTTTACAACAGCAAAGCTTTCTTTTGTTTCTTCCCTTGTTACTCATTATTCTGTATTGTCCACAAGAGTGTCGTATTAACAGAAACACAAGCCAGTGTAACAAAATAAGAAGTCACAAACACATTGACACATCATGGGCAACTGATTTTCATCAAAAGAGCAAAGATAATCCAATGGGGAATGAAATTTTCATATTTGTGTTTTAAAAGATGAAAACATATCCACAAAGATCTGTAGGCAAATGTTCACTCAAAATCATCCAACGTGGAACGCAACTTACATATTCAATAACTAACAAATGGTGCTACATCTATGAAATGCATTACAACTTAGAAACAAAAAGCGCAGCTACATGCAACTACACATATGAACCTCAAAAGCATCATGCTAAGCCGGGGAAGCCATTCTCCAGGGCTGATTCTGCTTATGACCTCTCAACACAGTAAACCCATGAAGCAGGAATCAGATCACAGCCGGCCTGGTGTGGGTAGGAGACTGACACAGAGGAGCAAAGCAGCCTTTTGGACTGGTGTAACCCACGCCTAACAGGCTTGTGCGGTAACAGGACCACATGCATTGTTTAAAACTCAAAAGCCACGCAGGTCCAAACGCTGATCTTCACCACTGTAACTTACACCTCAGTATGACTATTACAATGGATGTATTTTACTTGGTTTTTCTAAAAGTTATTCCAGGTAAATATTTATATACACTGCATTTGACAATACTAGCAACGAAAAAACCTGAATACCATCACTTTGAAACAACCCAGATGTGTGTCAACAAAGGAACAGCAAATTAAGTGCAGTAAATGTGTACAGGGGAACACTACAAAGCAATAAAATGACCTGCTATTACACCACATCATGTGGGTGAAACCTGACACAGAACCATAATCAGACGATGACGGAAGTCAGAAGAGTGGAAATGGGTGGAAAGGGGGGTATGGCTATGCAGACTGAGAAAAAGCGCAACCCACCAGAGACTATGTCTCCACTTGAGTGGGGTTATGAGGGTGGGGGGTGTGCACGTGTGAAGCAGAATAGCGCTGTTGACGAGGCCGATGCAGCTAAGCGCTTTTATAAGTGCTGGACCTCAGCAAAACAAAACATCACGGCCACAGGAAACGCCCGCACCTCCCTGCTGGCCCCTGCAGAGGTCAGGACGAGCTGCCCTGAGCAGGACACCACCTCCTCAACTCACTGGTGCTCTCCTCAACCTCCTGTGTCTGCAGAGCCACCAGGTGGGGAGGCCAGAGGGAGGCCAAGGTCACACCAGCAATGGAGGAGCAAAGCGGGCAGGAATGAGCCTGCACAAGGGCTTTGTCCCTGCTCTGGAGCACAGAAACGCTACCAAAACAGAAGGTAACCTGCTCTTAATGCAGATCAAATAACCACTCCCCAGGGAGTCAGAAAACAGTAAGAACTCTAATTCAATAAAATCATAACTGACCACGAGCTGCAAGCCACTGTATGGTGGTTATATTTTGGTAGTAAAAGTATGTATTATTACCAAATTCCAGGAAATCTAGGTACTATTTGATTAAAAAAATATTAAAATTCATGTACTGATAAAATATAAAAGTACTGTTGTCATGCTGTTCTATACAAAATTTCAAGTAGTCATGTTTCTACTTGACTGCAGCCACTAAAAGTAATCATGGCGAATCATAATTTAAACTTATGAATATATGACATATTTATAGCTTATAAATAATAAAGCCTTTACTAGACATAGAAATGTGAAAGGTAATTATAAAGACTTGTAACTGCCAATTAACATGAGCAAGGAACAGAAAGAATATCATAAAATATTTTAACATCAGTTCCAAACTCAAGAGAATTCCTCACTTAGTTATTTTACCTAAAAAAATGCATAAGATATACTGTTCTTCAATGGTGAGAGAAGAAAATACTAACCTACTAGCCAAAGAACCCCCCCTAAACATCTCCATGTAGACCCTAAACTACCCATTTACAGACCTAGAAAGACATATGTAGGTACTTCTGATAGAAATGGCAAATTCCAGCCATAAGTGAACAGGGACCATGGGCATCTATAACAATCTCAAACACATGCTACTTAGATAAGACTCAGATGCTATGAAAAGTTGCCAAAATATGTCACTAATGGTCACACACACTTCTAATAAAAGTTCATTATAATGCAACTGAAAATAGCTCCCAATTCTTTGGCCTGGAGGAATCCTGTTAAATTTAGCTGGCCCCACACTCCCTCTGCAGTAGAACACTGCCTCTGCAGTGCTTCAAGTCTTATCTCGCTCTCCTTCATCTGCCTTTGTCCCTGGCTGGTCAGCACTCACAGCTTGTCAAATAGCACAGCAAGTCTTCCTCTGGCTCCTGGAATCGGCTATCAGCAAAGATACTATACAAGTGCTCTTTGGTAAAAAGATCCACGATACCTCACCCAAAAGTAAATACATTCACAAAGCTCAGCAATGAAGAGGAATGAAAAATAAACTACAAATAACAGAACTTTAAAAGCTTGTATTCACTAAGAAAAACATGTGACTATTCAAAGCATTGTGCATTTAATAGAAAATATGTAAGACTAAGCCTATGTAATTTGCAAAATACACCGCTACATATTTTCTAACCAAAAAAAGGCAAAAAAACTAAACATACATTAAAAACATTCTATTAATAACTCTTTCTTCAGTGATCCATTATAAATGAAGTCTTCATTCTGACCTTCAAAATTTAAATTATAGAACTGTATTTTAATAATTTTATTATTTCTTTGGTTTATTTTTACTACTAACTCCATAATGCTTTCCTTGCTTGTCATCCTAATATGCTTTACTAAAATAAAATTCAAGTGCACTGGGGTTACTTTTATGGCAAAAGATGCTGGAAAAAATGATTAAAAGAAACCATGATTAAAATAAATCAACAAGGGAAATTCCAATATACATTATAGCTAAAATTTAAAACAAAACGAACCTTCAATTTAACTTTTTTTGAGAGGACATTTTCCTCTCAAAAATCAATCTCATTAGTGTCTATTATATGTTAATAATACCATTTTTTTAAAATGTCAGCGGAAAACAAGATCCATGCATGAATCATGATCTCTTTACAGCCATGATGCAATAGTGGTGGAGAAATACGCTCTACCAAACATAAGAGGAGTAAACCACTCTCCTTAAACCAACCAACTAGAAGATGAGGTAGAAGAAATGAACCTTCAATCTTCTAATGAACAGTACTCATGAATTTTACTATAGCCTTTTCCAAATCTTTTATTCTTCTAATTTACTTTTTAAACTTAAGATGAAATATATTGAGAAAAATTTAATGAATCAATCTCTCATAATTAATAACTATTAATAACTATTAATAGATAGTAATAGTAATAGATAGTAATAGTAATAGATATTAATACATAGTAATAGTAATAGATAGTAATAGTAATACTAATAACTATTAATAGATAGTAATAATAATAGATAACTATTACTGGCACTTAAAAAATCAGGGTATTTAACAAGGGTATATTCTGCATCCTGCCCAAGGTTATGTGTTAACAAATGTCAGACTGTGGACCGAGCTTCTACTAAAACAAGTGCTAGACTATTTCTAAACTCAGATTACCAAATAAGCTTTATAAAATCTTTTGACTTATATTACAAGACATAAAAGAAAAAATATAATAATAAAATGTTCTGGGACCAAAGTGCTACCTACATTACTTAAATATGTATCAAATAACTTTTCCAAAAGGGTATAAAAGAACCACCTTAATGGTGGTTCTCACAGGGGCATGGAGATGATCTCACCACCTTGATCTAGGATGACCTAACTTCTCTTACCATTCATGTACTACTATTTTTCTTTTCTAGCACTGCAATTCTGGGCCACTAATGTTTCCTACTTTGATATGTTACAAATACTGTTTTAAAAACTGTTTCAGGAGTCGGCAATAAAAAGTCTTCTCGAGACAAAAGAAGAGGGGCAGAATGGAAACTGAAGAGCTTCTGGGATCAGGACGCGAGCTCATCAATGCCTCTCATTGTGTGTAATACTGAGTCGTCCAGTTCATCACCTGGTCCATGGCACAGAACTAACACAAAGAGAATCAGCAGCTAGAATCTCCAAGCGCATTTCATAGCCTTTGAGAAAACCCCAAACTCCATCCACCAGCACAGACTACCAGTTTAATCTCTACCAACACAGGTGGAGCCCGATCCCTCAGGCCCCTGGAGTTTGGGCACTAGCTGACAATGTCTACTGACCACCAACTGTCTGACATTTAACTCTGGAGACTACTACAGCAAGCTGGCACCCTCCATCCTAAGGTCAGCGCCTCCCCTCACCACCTCCACAGCCCTGCACTCACTGTGGTTGGGCCACCAGGCACCAGGAACCTCACCCTACCCTGTGTCACCAAGGTAACTTTACTTTGCTGTGAAACCGACAGATTTGAAAGACAGTCTACTTTGGAAGTGCCGAGATTTCAAAAGTGCTTCAATTCTCGTAAGTTAAATATACATAATACGCTGAAATTTTAGATAATTTTTCAAGTTAATTTTTTTAAATCAGTATTAATGTTACAGTCAACAGAGTTTTCATATATCCACGGCCCCAACTAAGTAATAAACTTGTTTTTCAAAAGAATACATTAATGGGGGACGCCTAATAAATGGCATTGCCAGACCATGACCTTGACCTGAATGCTAGGACTGGCCCACAGCCCATCATTGCCTCTGACCAACTGCACAGCAAATGAGAATGGAGGGCACTGTCTCACATTCTTTTAATTGGAAGATGGGTTCAAGAGGAAGTACAGCTTCACTGACAGATACCACAGCATGCACGACTCTGGTACATTGAGTAAGAGATTAGTGAGAAAACATTAAAATAGTTGCATGCTTATCAATTTTTTTCCACTAGGACATTTTACATCTCTTGCTTTATAAGGTAAATGTGAATCACATGTGTCAAAATCCAATTACATAACCTCTACTGGAAAATCAAGGGTCAGTTGTACTTTTATTTTATAAAACCACAGCTAAAGGATAGAAGTGCCCGTGTGACAGAGGTTTCTACCAGAGATAACCAGAGATGTACACGTGAAGAGGCACAGTTCCCAAGGCACCCAATCTGAACTCCAAGCGTGACTCCATGGTTTACTAATGAATCCAAGCGGCTGGCTCTGGCTGTTTACTTACTGTTTCACTGTAAGACCCTTAATCATCCTCCCCCCAAAATAATCTGTTAGCTCATTTTCTCAGGTTCCTCTAATTACAAATGAAAGCAAAACTGACTTATCTTTGAATATTATTAAATTGGATTTCATGTACAAATCAAATTCATTGAAGAGCCTGATCATCTATGTATAAACTATCATTTAGATATAAAGCCAGGAGATAAACAGATTTTGAATTTATTAACATTCATATAAATCAGTATTTTTATAGTTTATAATGGCAACAATACATTACCTAATATTCAGTAAGAGTAATTCAATAAATTGTGGCATATGCAATGCTCTTAGACACTAAAAATAAGTTATGTAATATATAATCAAATGAAAATGTGCCAAACACACTAAGAAAAGTCCTTCAGTGAACATACTTTGTTTTGATGCAATTAAGAACCTTTAAAAACTTAAGATCCATGAAGACAAGGCAACCAACAGCTAGAAATTTGACTAAGAGTAGCTCACAACTGACTTCTGTGAAATTTACATATTTATTTTAAAAGAGTAGCCTAAAATAGATGCTTTTAAAAAGTATTTTTCAAGCTAGATTAGTATAACCAGAACATCTGAGCTTTAACTAGTTTGAAAAAAAAAAAAAAAAACAGAATAAAGTCCTGAAAATCATAAAGGAAAGCAATGAGAGGAAGATAAGAATGACAACCAAAATCCAGCTCCCCGTTCACAGCCTAGCCCAGAGACGCCTGTGCTAACGTTATGGCAGGGCGGTCTTCATATTGGGCCTAGCAGAACGGGTGGCCCAACCTGAGGATGGAGTGCTGTGAGGCCCAGTTGTTCCTCCGCTTCTTGCTGCATTCGTCAGTCTCTGCCACAGGCCACCACCACCCTGTTCTTAGGGATGTGCTGCTGTTTCACAAAGCCACCAGAGATACCAAAGCCAACTAGAGAATCAGGCTCCATCTGTTGAAACTGTGCTCTTCAATGTTACACACAGGTCAAAGTGTAATCAAATTAAGAAATCGTGCACAAGTCAAATCTCAGGCTTTAGGAGCAAGCGTTCAGGACCAGGGAATTCTCACTTCTACCTGCTTTCAGCTGATCTTTTAACAGTATACTGGAAAGGCAAAATAATATTTGAAATATTAACTCTAAAAATATTACACTGAGACTTCTAAGGGGCAAGCAGTGTAGAAAGATTAGGAAAAAAATCAGTCTCTATTCATAAAGTCACAGCAAAGAAAATAAATGCATCTGTAAAACTCAATTTGCCCCTCCAACTTCTGACTTGTCTGAATGCTAAGAGATAAGTACTTGTAACTGAAGCAATTAGTCAGGAACGAACAAAGCAGTGTTCCTCCATACCTACCTCTGAACAAAACTCCCCCCACCCGGAACAATAAAACAAGAAGGAAGGTGACACAGAAGTATAATTCCCAACCTGCTAGATGTCACATGGCTGAATTCATGTCCCCTGAAACCAAAGAATGAATTCCAAGAAACAATGGAGATTAAGAATAGGAAAGATTTATTGAGAGAGAGCTCCTAAGAGACAGGAGGGGTCCTGAAAGTGGGTTGTCACCGAGGCTCTTAAGAGGTAATTTATACAGGAAATTCTGACCCATTTGTACCCACAATATGGGTACAAAATGGGTCAAACTATGATCAACCTAAAGGATTATAATTGCTTCACTGATCCAGTAGGGAAGTGCGTCTCGTAGCAAGGGTGCATAGAAAGAGCAAAGGCATTTTGGGGAAGCTCTGGTCACCCACCTGGACCAGATGGATGCTCATCTGTACTCTGAACCAGCAGGTGCTAAGTACAATACAATCTCAAGTTACTGTTTATCCCTAGGGAGGCCTGCAGGCCTGGCCATACCATCTCCATCTTGAGGGCTGGCCTTTTTCAGATGCCCCTCCAGCCACCATTCTGCGGTCTTTATTTTTCACTGACTTCCTTGAGAGCCCAGTTCCTCTCTGTGTATTAATTTCTACCTAACTTAACCACCTATACTAAAAGAACTAGAGACCAATAACACCCAGCAGCAACGTGGTCCAACCATTACAGTGGGACTGGAGAGCAAGGCCAGATGGGAATTTATCTGCACACAATGCAATTACATTTAGGTGTTTAACTCAGAAGAGAAAATGGACTGAATGGCAAGTTTCAGCATGACTGGTAATCCAATTTGTGCTTAAGAATGCCAACCAGGACATCAGGTTGAAGAAAAGAAAGACTAGTTAGCTAATAAACTCTATAAAAAGTTCAAAGGAGAGTCCATGAGGCCCTGGAAACAAAGATCTACAGCAGTAATCTCTACTTGGCTTCCCAGTTGTGGGGAGTCCAGCAGAGGACAAAGGGTGAGTCTAACATTTTCATTCTGTATACAAAACCTGTGCAGTAGCTCCAAAAGCTTAGCTGCCAGGCGCAGGGATGGTAAATTTCACGTTTCTAAGGGCACAACAAAAACCATGTGCTGAGTTGCAATCACCTTAAGAATGGACTAGCAAGGTGGTCATCTGGAGAAGTGAGGGCTGGCTTTCGTAGCTACATTTATCACAGTACATGTGTTCCCGTTATATTTTTGCTTTGGGTCTCTCAGTTTCCTTCATATAAAATATGTTGTTGCCTTAGAAACCACAGCCATAGTGTTGTTTAGCTATGTGCTCATTTTACTTTGAAGTCTGAATTTGCTTGTTCTGTCCAAGTTAGCTTGCACTGGCAGTTAGCATCTAAGAGTGAAATGTTTCCTTTCCATATCACTTGTAAACTAACAATTCCTTGAAACCTCCTTTGTGCAACAGTGTCTCTATCACTTAGGACATTTTCTGTAGGTTTACACACACACACACACACACACACACACACACACACACACACACCCTTTTTCTTAAACTATCTGGCCTCTTACAGTCCATGTCTGAGATATTTATTTAGTAAGGAAAGAAAATCTGTTGAGAATTCAAGACAGTGATGAAAAAGCAAACTCGGCTTGCAGACAGCTGCCAAACTGTGTCCTTCAGGGATCTCCCAACACCTCAAGGACATTGTCCCAGGCCTCTTCCACCCCCTGAGGAGTGGGCCTCCCTCCCCTGCCCAAGAAGAGATTCCTATACTCTAAGTCTCCTTCTCATTTTCTAAAATGTGTTTTCAACTAATTGTTCGTTAGGTAGCTTTAAAATTTAAGACAGTAATTGTCAAACTTTTAATAGAAAAGTGCCCCTGATAATAAAATCTCTGGGTGTCTGGGATGACCAACGGAAGAACAAAAACAAAAACAAAAACAAAACCTCCTTATCTTTAAGATCTTACAGTCAAAAATTCATCCAAAGTTTGCACTTTACTGTTTTATGTACCTGTCTAAATACTAAAATGCTTTAATTTAGTTACCAGTTAAATGATCCTCTTGTTCAAATGCTCCCTTGAATCCTCCGCCCACCTGATACCATCTCAGGCTGGAGCGTAGGTGCCCAGTGTAAACCAGTACATACATACCGATGCACGTCAGGGAAAAGTAAAAAACATCTCCAGGGCATACATAAAAATTATATAAAAACAAAAGCAAAGAAATAAACTAAGGATTCAAAATAATCACTTCCTTGACCGAGAAAACCAGGGAAACGTGATCAGACCTGTGATTAAGACCTTTGCTATTGTGAACGTACTGCCTTTTCTTAGATGGTGACTTCATGGGGGCTTGTTACTAAAACACCAAAAAATATTACCATTAAAATAACTATATGAGTAAAAGCTGGCTATGCATGCACCAATGTTAAAAGTTTATAGGGCCAGGGATTTAGCTCAGTGGCATAAGCGCCTGCCTTGCAAGCAAGCAGTCGTGAGTTCCATCCCCAGTACCAAAAACAAAAAGGTTATAAAGCACTAAAGACTACAGTATTATGAATCCAATGAGGAAACAAAGAAATTTTTCAAAAGGCTCAATTCGGGAAGCATGGACTTCCAATATGGCCTTTCTTTACTCTTACTCTCCTGGATATTCTCCTCCTACCCTACTGTCCTAACTGTTCACACCCTTCCCTCCTCCGTAAGGGAGGGAGATTTCTCATCTGCCCCCAACACTTCTGCAGGATAATGTGAACCACCCAGCAACCCTTCACCATGCCCACCTTATTAAAGCTCCAGTTAGCATTTAAGGGTCACTCTGGGTCAGTCTGTTCGACATGGTCATGCTAGAAAGAGCCAGCAGCAGTATAGATGAATTACTGAAGTGGCCTCCTGGAGTCTGCAGTTTGTGTAGGCAGATACACTCACAAACCAGAGACTGTAACGGAGGTCTATGTAAAATTGTCTGGTGTGAGGTGGAGACACTGCCACAGAAGAGAACTGCAATAGCATTCTGATGGGGTCAAGGGTTGGTAAGAAAGACATTTCTGCAAAAAAAACACTGAGGTTTAAAATAGCAGAGGAACCTTCTTAGAGGGTCACAGTGAGTTCTACATAGGCAGAGTACAGGACACAAAAGAATGTGCCAGTAAACAGAACAACAAAGACAGTGCCTAAAATACCAAGCTGCAAGTTCTGGAGTTCAGCCTGCTGGAAACTCAATTCCTCTTTCAATAAAGTGCTGTCCCATGTAGCTACAGTAACATCCTCTAGAATTCTCTCCTGTTTTGTGCCGTGGATCTTTTTTGGCAAACTGCTGAAAACAACTGATATGTTCTCAAGACATTTTTGCAGACATAAAATAAAAAGGGTTGTGAATAATTTTTACAGCTACTCCACTTGCAAGGTCATGGAGCCTAAGTGTGATGCACGCACAAGGCCTCTTCTGACGGGGTTCAGGGTGTACTACCTAAAAACACAGCACCATGCACTGGAGAAGGCAGCAGACAGATAAGCACTCACCCCTTCCTCTCGCCCATCTCTGTGAGCTCAGCATGGTGGAGTTGCTCTTAACCTACTCTTCCCCTTCCTTGTCCCTGAAGACAGACAAGTGCTGCACCGGGTGGACGTGCCTCGGCTCGTGGGCGCTCGCCCGAGCCGGCTGCACTCAGATGCTCCACAGCTCTCCACCTCTCCATGTACTCTCAAAGACACAAGCGTCTCTGTCTCTGGAGGTCCTCATAAAGGCTGTCATGTCATATAAAAAATAAATGTATACGCCTTTCTCATAACTCTTGCTTCTGTCGTTGTTAATCTGTTGTTTTGTTTTATTTTGCCATAGGGAACTCAGCCATAAATTTAGCAATAGGCAAGGAAAAGAAACTGTCCCTTCCCTGAATCCCAAAGGCCACACTGGGAGCTTGGTACAACTAAAAATGCAGCTGTTTTCCTTTTCCAAAACCGTGAGAACATGTGCTCATACCAAGGGCGCTGTGGCTGGCTGATAATCCTGGCCATGCTAGGCTCTGTTGTGTCACTGAGCGCTAGGCAATGAGACACCCCACAGACACATCTGGCAGATGTGACCGAAGGAGGCCAAAACAAGAGTGCGATCCAGCTTCTCCGGAGTGTTTGAGGAACCCTCCCTCCCTCCACTGACTGGACTGTGACTCACCTTTCTTCCTGGAAAGCAAACTTCTGTTTGTGGAATCAGATTAAAATGTAACACTTCCTAGAATTTCATATGGAATCTTCCTCATCATCATCAGCCGACCCAACAAAAAACGTCAAGAAATCTGAAAAGCAGATGTTTAATTCTTTTCCAACTCCAATATTCACAGTGAGTACACTGGGAAGTAACGTATGTGATGTGCACATAACATGCTTTGTAAGTCAGTCTGCAAATACGAGATCATGAGGACATCCTTTATCCAGTCTGCTGTGGTTTCTGAGTCTCTCCAGCTCAATGGTGCCAGTGCTATTTTCTTAGAATGAGCACAGCACACTATAATGGTCCCTTTCCTAAGCTTCACTATCCAACGAATACAGACCTGGCAGACAAACTTAGAGCAGACTTTCCAGAACTAGTTATAGTGTTCAACAGTTCTTCTATCTCCATCTTGAGAGCTTCCAAGCTGATACATGCTGCTCTACAACAGAACACCCACATGATTTTCACAACACACCAACCTATCCAGAATTACAGCTAGACACACACCTAGATTTGAATTCTCAGTGTATCCTCTGTAAACCAGCTGTGTTATCTCTGACAAATTACTGTAGGCCACTATAGGCTTCTCAGCATCCAGTCATCACTGACAAATGATAGGCAATTTTTATTATGTTAGAACTGAAATAAAATGGTTGCAAAGTACCGAGAGCAAAGTGTCAAAAATTCACAAAATTAATTTGGGGATTACTGTAAGGTGGTTAAATTTTTCCTTAGTAAACTCTACAGAAGGTCTCGGCTGAAACCCTACTTTTCATTTAGTTTTAGTTGATTCTTTAAATAACAGATTTGCTCAAGAGAAGGATTTTATCTTTCTTTGGAAGAAGCCAAGATCGTGTCCATTTAAGGGCACAGCAGCAGCTGCTGCCACGCCATGCTCCAGCCACCCACAGCAAGCCCAGGAAGCAGGCTGTGATCACTCCCCTGGGAGCCTCAGACGCATAATTACAAGGAGCTTCTCGGGAGCTGAAGAAGACACTTACAACTTTAAGAGTTTGTATCTATGGTGATTTAGGTAAGTCTATTGCATAAAACTGTACACACAGATCAGGAGAATGACGCCTGGCTTCTCGAAGCAGTGCTTTCCTTAGTTCTATCCTCACATAAAACAGCTCTAGAAAGTTCAAACTATCACTGAGTAAAATGTCACATAAGTAAAAGTTTTCAGGAAAGCAAATGCTAATAATGCTAATAATAAAGCACATCCTTTTAGAAACACTACAGAACTTCAGCATACACAGCCTTGTGTCAATAAAGCTTCATTATCATGCAAATGATGAATTTACAGGTTTTGGCTTTTGTTTTGTTTTTTTGCTAGAAAGTTGCCCTTGACACTAAGCCAGCTTATTAAAAACTGGTAGGACTTCATGGCAATTTAATGCAGCTATTAAAAAATTTCTAATACTTAAATGGTTTTTTTTTTTTTGGTGCCAGGGACTGAACTTATGACCTCAAATTTGCCATACAGGCACTTATGCCACTGAGCTAAATCCCCAGCCCACTAATACTTAAATTTGTAAACTGCTTTTTCCTGGGGTGATATATAGCAAGCTTAAATATGGCAATTATTACTTATAAATGTATTTTTAAACTCCTAACTAAAGAAAACATGAATTAAATACTTACTAGTTCATTGTAAGATAAGGCTTTTATTTTTTAAACCAAAAGCAGTTATCAACCTGGTTTTCTCACACAAAGACAGATCAGACGCACAAGAACACAACAAGGCAGGAAAGCGTAAAATCTGATTTTGTGGACATGTTTATTAATCTTTGTCTTACAGCAATATGAAACTGTAGGATCAAAACAGCAGGTAACAACTCAACAAAAACTGTTTCCCTAAAGACTGTATTATTATTTTCACTGTTAAAATTCCTACTACAGTAACTATGTTGGCCTTCAACATCATCTTCAATAAAACGTAATTATCTCTAAGTCTGAAGATGCAGAAACCTTTAAGAAATGCTTTCCACAACAAAAGCTTATTTTTTTTTCATTTATCTGCAATATGTTTTTTAAAGCTGAAAACAAAAAAAAGAGGCATACAGTGTTAATTACCTTTCCACACCTACAGAGAGATAACTGAAACTCCACATTTGGTGTGCCGAGCCTGTGTCTGGCCAATCACAGCCCAGGTCCAGGGTGACACCCTGAGACCTCCCTGAAACACTTCGTTCCTCCACCTCCTGCAGCTGCTTCCTTAAGCCTGGAGCAGTCGGGAAATTCCTAGCTAACCGTGCAGGGACTTCACAGGACTGGCCGACACTCAACTGCCACCGCCACAGAGAAAAGGTAAGACACAGACTCGGTGTGGTCTGATCGGGGTTTCTGTAATTCAAACTTAGTGAACTTTTAAAAAGAGTTAATTCTGTTTTCTAAATTTAGGTTTGAAGTTAGATAATAAAATCTCTGCATTTGTACATAAATGCTGAGGCACTCAATGGCTTCACTTTATGAAGGGTCATGGTCATCGCACTCCTGGTCATTGGTCTGTTATTTTAACTTTCACTTTTATTTTGCTTTTCAAATGTGCATTTCTGGCAATGAAAAAGTCCTCCAATTATGTTACCATCTTTGGTGTAGTGATGGTTTAATTTATTGTGCAAACAATGGCTTCATTCGTTACTGTGCTCTCCTGCCAGGCTGCAGGTCTGTGCAGGGCTGTTTACCTCGGAAAGGTGTGGACGGCTGGGGGGTCACGCTTGGTCTGCGCTATTCAGTGGGAAGTCATCACTATGATCCCTTGCGGTGATATTAGTAAAACTGCCTCAGAATGTAAAATACAAGCTACTTTTAAAATGTTCAGAAGATTTTTTCCTCACTCTAAATCTAGTCAACTTACAATGAACACTCTAAAAGTTCCATGCTTTTCATAGTATCCTATATAAGTTTAATACTATATCACGAAGAGGTTTGAAAAATATTAGTAAACTTGTTACAAACACATACAGAAATCAAAGTTACAGAATAATAATTCAACATTTTAAAAAATAAACTGCCTACTAATAAATACACTTGTGTCAAGTTATTGTCCTATGGAGGAAAAAAGAGGAAAGAAAAAACAATGCCCAGGATGGGACAAACCACAGTAAACTTTATGACTTCCGTTTGAAATTGACTCTATGTTACAATCCTCAATTTAATAAATGAAATGTTTCCTCATTCTAAAATCTCTCTCAGGGCAGAGAAAGCTACATACATTTTATTTCATTTTTATAACACATATATACAAAAGTAAATTTACCTCTAGAATTCCCAGTTCCTACGTCAAATGGAATTCACTGCTCTGACACACAGGACTCTGCAGCCCACAGCAACTCTCATCCACAAGCCATGAGGAAGACGTGTCCAGGCAGATGCACCGAGGCTGAGGCAGCTCTGCCCGCCACCTGCGTCCCTCACTCGGGAAACAGTCTCCTTTGCTGTCACAGAAGTCGCTCCATGCAGGTGTTTCCTATGCGTGCTCCTGCGCTCTTATTCAAATGCCCACTGCGTCACCCTGGCACCTGCAGCGACCAGGGTCCCGGCACAGACTGCCCCCCAGAGCAGGCCACACCCACGGAGCCAAGCTCTCCTGCTGCTGTCACCTGCAGCTGAACAGTGGGTGCTGTAGCAGTAACAGGTGACAGGTTACCCTTGCTGAAGCTAAAACACTCTCACGGCAGACACAACATCCAACGCACAGTGACCCTTAAGTTCTGTGATTTTATCCACAGTGCTGGATAAAATCAGATGGGAAAATGTGAAAGACACATAAATTATGGAACAGTAACTTCTAACAACAAGTAAGAGAACCAGAGTGTTTGCTTTACTGAGAGTTGTACTGCTACTGTGTCCTACAACTCATAGCAAAATCACTTTCACAGTATTTAGTAGATATAAAGCACAATACATCTGGGCTATATATTAATACATACTGTTTTGTAATCTCACTGATTAGAGATAGAATATTGACATAAAGCAGTTTAAGAAAATATTTCCATATCTTTAACATGTATTAAGTGTATTATGTAATGCACTGACACTATAATATCGAACTCTAAATTGTACTACAACTTCAATAGAAAAAAGTCAAGTGTAGATCACCTCTATTAGACAGTATATTTATTATCAATTGTAGAAAGAGTCAGGATTCCCGTTGTTTTTCTTGGAGAACAATTTTCTAAGCACCTTCTGCACACCAACACTTCTTCGCCCCTCTCCACTCACTGCACATTTGGTGCTAGTGCGTCACTCCTTCACACCCCGGGAAACACACCAGGCATAGCTGCTGCAGTCACAGAGCTGCCGACACAGTCCTGCAGGCGCCCAGGCTCACACTGAGCTCCTGTGTACCCTGCACCATGATCAGCATGGTCTGACACAAAGAGGACACAAAGAGGGCGAGACAGGAAAGGACACAGAGAGGACACAAAGAGGGCGACACAGGCCAGGGCACTCAACACTGTCAGTGGTGCTCCCAAGACAAATAAGAGAGAACACAAACTTCTATTAACTTAAAGCTATTTTGTCTAGAATTTTTTCTTTAATAAATGATATTCCACCAAGCATTTTCAAAGCCAGGCATAAAAGAAAGCTACAGATGTTCACTGTTACTAAGCAATAAATCTAGGTAGGAGAAACTCAAAATAACCAGAGTTGTTTTTTGAATAACATGCCACAATCAAGTAAGTTTCCTATTATGCAAGTAGTTTCCTTCATAAAATACACTTTCAATCCACTTAAGTTTGATATCTAAAAATCCAGGTAATTTCTCTTCAAAATTTTCTATGAAAACCACACTTTGGGACTTGATTACACTGCCATACTGAATCCCAGCTTTCATCTCCGCCCCTCTATCTACCACTTAAATGTGTTTGTTTCAAAGTGTGCAAGCAGCACTCACCTCTGCCTCTGCCTCTGCCTCTGTGGTGTGCAGTCACTAACTCCCACCTGGGGGCCCAGGGGTCCCCTGACTGACAGCAGCAAGCAGCACTCACAGAACGAGGTCTGCACAGTTCCTGTCAGGTCTCTCAGGTCCCTCGAATACATCCCAGCATTTAGTAATTTTAATGTTCTCACGCACGGTGTTCTCTCACATTTCTAGGGACCCTACGCCCTTTCATCAAGTCAGTCTCCAGAAAAGGCAAATTACTTTTTATTTGCTTATATTCAATTGACAATTCCATTACTTGAGAAAAAATTATTCTTCTAGGCCCTATTGAAAAAGGAACAGTTAAAAAAAAAGAAGAAAGAATGGTTAAAAAGAAAAGAAAAAAGAACGGTTTAAAAAAAAGAAAAGAAAAAAGAACGGTTACAGTAACTTTTAGAAAACAAGTTGCTGTGGACCTCTTCTGTTCCATAACAGTGAATTAACCAATTTACAGTCTCTAAACATGAGATTCCTTATCCTTTCTGAAGTGTTTTTTACTCCTATTTAAACAATGGTGGCCTGTAACAGTTTAAACATCTGAAAACAGAAATCTATTATAAAAATAAATACAGCGAGCCTGGTCTCAGACAAGAGGGCATCTCTCCTGGAAGCCAGAGCACTCCTTCAGGCCCAGCAGAGCAGCCAGGCGGGCAGGCGGGCGGGCTCACCGCAGGCACAGGCAGCTGAGGACCCCTAGTGCTCGGCGACAGGAACAGCACCGGCGGCCTCAGGCACGCTGCGGAGCAGGTTTAGTAACTCCACTCATTTTCCCCCCAAACCCTCTGGCCACAGCTGTTACAAAAAGGCAATCTGCAGCCACAACACCTACAGGATTAAAATAGTATTTTAATGCAAATAAACTAAATGTTAAATCATTATTTCAATGAGTAAAATAATGAACAGAATGTGAAAGACACATAAATTACGGAACACTACACCAAAAGCAACGGCCACATGCCAATTTCAGAAGGAAAAATCTCTGTGCTATCATTTAAAGAATTAGAGCTTCAACACAGGCAGACTTTATTATGGGGTCAATTGAGGTCTAGCTACACAGTGCTGATTTCAGTCGGGGATCCGTAACCCCAGCACTCTGGGAGGCTGAGGCAGGAAGATCAACGCAGCCTGGACAACTTAGCACGACCTGGTCTACAAATTTTAAAAAGGTGAATTCGATCACTGGTACCAAAAAAATAAAAAAGGGCTGGAGATGTGGCTCATGTGACAACCCTGAGTCCACTAGCTTTTCCAAGGTCTTTGGTCATAAAAATCTCATTCGAGTGTATCGGTTTGATCACACAGTACCCTGAAGAAGCCACAGGTCTCCTGGAGACACAAACACCTAAGGGCCACACCGACGCAGCCTCCTGGCCACCACTGCCATCTGGGCGCTTGTTTCTCTCAGGTGGGGCCCCCTGGCCACCATGGGTGTCCTGGGTGTGTGGAGAGGGGAGAACCTGCAGCTGTGTCACCCTGCTCATGAGGAGACACTCACATGAGCCAGGGATTATACAGCTTTTTAAACTCTATTTTTAACATTTCTTATTTCAAATATTTCTTTGTTCTGGTTTGATTTTATTTTTTGAGATAGGCTCTCACTGTGTAGTACAGGCTGGCCTGGGACTTACAGTGATCTTCCTGTCTCAGCCTCCCAAGTGCTGGGGTTCTAGGTGTGCACCACCACACCCAGCTGAAACAGAAATATTGATTGAAAATAAAATACCCCCAAATATTAACAGCCACTAAGTTGGACAGTAAGGGTTTCATCTGTAATGTCTCTATGCACACATACCTGTCTTGTTTATTAATCAGGGCTCAGGAAAGAAGGCAGGACGAACAGCCTAGCTCTGCATGAGGCTCCTCTGTCAGCGGAACAGTCTGAGGTGGGTGGTGCGATCACCACAGTGACCAATCCCCACCCCGGCCCCACAGTCTTCAGTAGGAACAGCGTCTCGTTAAAACATTATCTAAATAAGATTTGCAAAGCAGCAGATGAGAAAGAGGAGGACAAGCAACTGGAATCTGTTTCTCATTTTAACTATATGGCTTCTCTCAACTATTCTCTCAACTGTTCTCCTTTACGTTGTTTTGTTTTTTGGCTGGTGAAGGAAGGAACTCGCTAGTAGCTCAGGCTAGTGTGGAACTCAGGATCCTCCTGCCTCAGCCTCCCTACTGCTAGGATTTCAAAAGTGTACCATGACGCCCAGCTAACCATTTTATTTTGGACTAAAAGCTTGAGGAAATAATTTGCTGTCTGAATTCTTTTCATGAGACTAGCTCTGGAGCTCAGTATTCTAACCATTCACATCCAATGCACAGACAGAAACCACTGTAAGAACTCATGACCGAAAACTGGCTGCACCTCAACCAAACAACACTGGCCACCAGGAGGGGGCGGGTCCTGAAGTCACTGCCCAGCAGGAGTGAGGCTGCAAGGTGGTGTCCGGGGCGCGGCGGGCCGGAGGGAACACCGTGTGCACACAGTGAGGCAGCGGGAGCTCAGGGTCACGCGCAGGCCCTGACCCAGGCCATCTCTCATTCCAGGCTGTCTCGGAGGTGCTCTCCATCGGTGCTGCCTTGCCACCTGCAGCCCGACACTCCCGCCTGCGGCCGGCGCCATGGAGAAGGTGCAGTACCTGACTCGCTCTGCCATCAGGAGGGCCTCAACCATCGAGATGCCCCAGCAGGCGCGCCAGAACCTCCAGAACCTCTTCATCAACTTCTGCCTCATCCTCATCTGCCTGCTGCTCATCTGCATCATCGTGATGCTGCTCTGAGCTGGCGGAGCAGCCGAGAGGCGCCCAGACGTGCCGCGCTCCTAGAACACTCCAGCCTTGGCTTCCGACGATCGCAGAGTAGTGTGTAACGCGCCTGCCGCTGTGGCCAGTGGCCTGCAGTCCCCTCTCCTGAGTCCTCTCTGAGGATGGAGTAGGAGTTTAACTCTGAAACAGCACAGCCACCAAGATCACCTGCCACACAGAGCTGGCTTCATTCTTGGGCTAAGTAGAATTTAGGATGCACTGTCGAGGTGTCTTTGATAGCTACTAGCATTCCCGAGGCAGTGGTGGTGAACCCATGGCAGGCACACCCAGCAGGCCATGCGTACCCCGAAAGCTTCGCCATCACTGCACCAGAGGCGCCAGCCGCCACGCACAGTGCTGAGCCCGCACACCACACACACTGGCCGGGGTTCTTGTCGGCACCTCGCTTCCAAACCACCAGTTATAGTCTCCCCTGTACCAAACACACACTGTCAGAATTTATGAAAATCAAACAAAGAGGGGCTGGGGATTTAGCTTAGCAGCATAAGCGCCTGCCTTGCAAGCTCACAGTCGTGAGTTCAATCTCCGGTACTGATTAAAAAAAAAAAAAAAATCAAAGAAAGAAAGGAACATATTCTTATATAAATAAAATTCCACTACTTTTTTCAAACAACAGAATTCTAGTGCATGTACATTAATAATGACTCTATTCTAAGACGCTGTCATCAGCACCTAAGAACTGGTTACTGTAACTACCCATACTAATCACACTAACAGAATAGGGCCAAACCTTAACGTAAGACTGCATCAAGTCAGACTACACCAAGAAACCTTGAGACTTCAGAATGATCGTATAGGTTCTTTTCTACTCAAGCCTCAGACCAAGGAGGAAGAAAGAGAGTAAAAGATTTCCAATGACAGAAAAATACATTGTTTCAAGCATTAAAGAAATAAAATTTAAATCCTTTCCAAATATTCTTGTATTATGTTTTAAAATGAACTTTTTGTCCTATTACTTACTCCAAGATATAATTATTTTCCTTAATCTATCCACGAGGTAGTACCTACTTTTTAGGCCACCCCCACTTAGCTAAGTAACAGATCCATTGATGCCAACCTGTAACTACTTTCTTGATGAACACAGTTTCAGTCTCTCCTCTGGTCATTTGTGAAGCACTCTGCAACAACTAATAAAGCAGCAGAAGTAAAAACTGGTGATGGAAACTCACCTTCACCCAAATTCAGTAAGCAGGCTGACTGAGTCTGAAGCACACCCAGTCCACCCGACAGCAGCTGCAGCTCCAGGCAGGGCCGCACCCCTCACCCCTCACCCCTCACACAGGGAGCGGGGCCTGCACCGAGCTGCCTTCGCCACCCTGTGGTCAGGAGAACCAGCAGGCCTGGCCCGGACCTCGGCTCCTAACTGCATGGCACAGGTGGCGCTGCTTCCCCTTCCCTCCACCCGGGCACTGGGCACCCAGGGAGGCTCAGGTCACACATCCGAGGAGGGTGGAGCGCTCCGGTGGCAGGCAGAGGGCGACAAGCCACACAGCTCGCACGGGCCTCGCACGGGCCTCGCACTGGCCACTCACGGGCCTGCAGCCACTGGAAGCCGCCCGGTTCCACAGTCAGCTGCACTGGCGTGAACAGTAAAGGAACTTTCCCAACTGATAAGTCCGAGCCTTTTGTTACAACATCAGCTAAAGTTATCAACTGTGAGTTCGCTTTTCCTAAGTAAATGGAAATAATGCCTTGGGTTTTCATTCTGCCTCTGACAGAAATTAAAATCTTGTACTGTGAGAATTTAAGGATACTATGACTCAAATTAAAATGCACAAGAACCTGTTTTCCAAGTGGAACTTACTATTTAATGTATAAAGAGGGAGCTTTAGGAAAAATAATGTATTTTAAAAATTTACTAATGTTTACTTGAATTTTAATCTTATCGAGCATTACAAGAGAATTAACTTTGCAACATTTTATGTTTCCTTTTACAATTTAAAAATGTGTATTTTCTGAATGCAACAGTCAGAGTCACCCATACTGAAATGAACTCGGAAAGCTGCTCGGTAATGGTGGTGGACCCGCAGCACGCACACTGAGGCGGGCTGCTGGCGCCACTGAAAGCTCTAGGAGATTTGTCATCGCCGCTCTGTGACGTGCACGTGTTCGGTACTGAGGAACAGATGTGCTCACCTTGAACAGGTGATCTAAGCAGCGGAGGGAGCTTTTCCAAATAAAATGTAACCAAGATTTCCCATTACCAACACAAGAGGGCAGACCTACAGAGAAGACTGAATCAGCTGCACCTGAGCTCGCTTGCCCTTCGACGATTTCTGAATCTTGTCAAAATGGGACTACACTAAATCTCACAGAAGATTTGCTCATATGCTCAGTAACGATACACTATAAAATGTCTAGAAGTTACACATCAAATTATGTAGAAAAGTTGACAGATGGAAAGTCACGCATATTACTAATTAGGGCATGCATACAAAAATCAATTATATGCTTTTTAGGAACTTAATGAGTGTGTAATACTATTATATGCAACATACAAAGTATAATTGGTACCCAGATTAACTCAAACAGTTAAAAATATTAAAGACAAAACAGGATGCAAATATAAAGAATGAAAACAAAACTGGTGCTTTTCAGGACATCGTATGTCAAACACTCCCGAATTAGAAAACTCTTTCATTCATACTTCATGTGACACAAAAACAAAGCCCTCCTTTGTTTTTATCACATTCTTTATGTAAGAGATCATTTCCACTGAAGATGTTAAAATTATTAGACGGTAATAACACCTTGACTCATCTCATGTAAAAATCAGACTAAAGAAAGTCACAAAGAGACAACCACTGGGATAGCTTTGAAAACAGAACCCTTGGAGGAGGAAGCCCAAAGAGGACGTCAGGGGTTTCGTGTGCAGCTGTCCAGAAAGGGAACTGCGAGGGGAGCGGTGGAAGCCGGCAGCTCACGCGCCGGTGGGCAAGCGTGGCGAGCAGCAGAGTGCATGGCCAGCAGGTCAAAGCCCTGGCTGGATGTCCAGCAGTGTGCACACACACACACACACACTCAGATATACACATACTCAAACACACAGATACACACTCAGATACATACACACTTACAGGGATATATACACACTCAGACACACACAAGATGATGACAATGACGACGATGTAACTCAAGCGTCTGGCTTTCTTCAGCTGGCTTCACCTTTCCATTCCCAAAAGGCACTGACACCAGCCCAGTGAGACCATGGGTGCCCAGGAAAGCCGTTTATTACAGCTTTCTCCCTCCACTCTGCACAAGGAAGCCTTAGAAATACAGTTCTTTCCACACTGCACCTTCTACCTCCCCTCTCTCCTACACTGCTAGAGCAGAGTAAGCAAACTGATGTTGTTCACCCAGTCCCCTGCCTGTCGCACGCCTACTGTGCCCCTCTACAGCTCCGAGCTGTGTCAAGACACCAAGGGAGAAACCTCTGCCCGGTTCCACACCCCAGGTGTCACGAGCATTTGGGGAACTACAGGCGCAGCATTTGAAGAATCAGGCTGCCTGTCTTCCAGTTACATGAACCCTTTCATCTGGGGTTCAGACAACATCTTTTTCTATGCAGTTACATGGTCTAATCAAGACTGTAAGAACTGCATCCAAACTGAGAGTGCAGAAGGCACGTTCAATGAACTAAGGTTTTCCTGAGAAGGTGGCCTATTCAGTTGCAGGGAGGCCCTGGGGCTGTATTCAGATGTATGAGGTTCCCATACACGCTCTCTCTTTATTCTTTAATTTTAAATTCTGTTCTATGGCAATTTTGCTAATTTTGAAGAATTAATGTTTCAGAAAATTTAATAATAAAAAACATCAACAACACGATTTTGGTTTCCCAGTAAAAATGAGTGGTAGGAAATTATCTTGAAATAGAAACATTCAGGTCAGGAAATTTACATATTCACATGTTTTCACTGGACTCATCAAGGGATCTACACAATTTCTTTTTTTTTTTTTTTTTTTTTTTGGTACCTGGGATTCAACTCCAACCTTGTGAATACCAGGCAAGTGCTTGAGCTAAATCCCCAGCCCTACACTATTTCTCTAATACTGCATTATAATAAAGTGTTTACCTTTACTGATGGAACAAAATCTTGACCTTTTTAAAAAATGAGCTTATTTGATTTATAAACTTAGTACATGCCAACCATTTCCAGCACTTTCCAAATGACTTTAGTTCCATCCTCTTATTTTAAAGGTGAAACTGAGGCCTACAGAAGCCAAGTCATGGGCTATGAAGCAGCAGCAAACACAACCCAGGACCCAGCACTCCCACGCTCACCCTGCCATCATTCCTTGCCAACAGTTCTGTTTCTGCTTCTGGTTTTTTTCAGTTAAGTATGTTTTCCTCTGTTTATTTTTATGCCCCTTTAACAAATGAGAACCAAAGTAAAGAATGGGTCAAGTTTTAAATTTTCAGATCATTTAGTGTCAAACCCTTCACAGGTTTTACAACACTACCAGTTACGGACATGCCAGTAGAAGAAGGGAACAAGCTGTCAGGACTCGACCCTGCCGGTGCCCAGCCCACCCCAGTGCTGCGCCCACGATGCCCAGGCCCCCACCGTGGGGAGGAAGTGAGCACCGGCTCAGTGCCTTACCTGCAGTGGGGCCTCGCTGCCCGGCCGGAGCTCCTCCCCAGGCTGCTGCAGCCATGGTGCCAGACTATAGGCATCCTCCGTGGTCCTGCCTTCCAGAGGGTTTGTCCGTAACTGCTCTGTGAGCCACATCTGAGTCCGCACGGAGGGCTGGATGGGCACTCCGCCCACTGACTGCTGGCCAAGCACTAAGTACTTGGGCGACCCCAAGGTGTCGGGACCTGTGGTGAGGGGCTTGCTCTCGGGTAAGGCACTGTATGTCATGTCCAGGAGCTGCCTCCTGAGAGCAGAGGAGGAGGCTTGGAAGTCCTCCTTAGGGCTGCAGCTCTCAAACTTGTACTTGCAGTCCAGCGCTGCTGCCCGCCTGCTGCTGCGCCCCATGTCCTCCGGCCTGAGCACCTCCACGCCGTCATGCAGGCAGCTGGGCCCCACCGTCCTCCACTGCGATGTGGAGGCTGTGCCCCGCCCAGGCTTCTCCAGGCCAACCCTGCACTGCTCCACGTGCACCATGCCAGCTGGGCCACAGCCCTCAGGGCCAGCAAGTCTAGACAAGGATGACCATTTCCGGAGGGGCCGGGAGCCCTTCATGTCCAGACAAGAGTCCCTCTCACCACTACCATGGTCACCCAGTGCTTGCAGGAGGCCTGCACTCCACCTCGAGCCATCAGATGCCAGCGAGTCCCTGTGTTTGGAGCTGGATGGCATCACATGGGCAGTGGGCAGGGTGATGAGTGAGCGACTGGGCTTAAACGATAAGGTGCCACTGGACGTGGAGTGATCTGCAAAGAAAACAGATTGCTACGTTAGAGATAGTGAGTGGGAGAAAGAGCCTGAGGCGAGATGCAAAACGCCAGAGGAGTCTGAATGTGCCTTCAGGCACGCGTCTCTCAGGGATGCTCCCGGGACGAGTGAGTCGGCATCACTGCTCCTTTTGGGTCATCAGGGACAAGTCAAATGTGCTCTCAAACGATACCTTTTAAATATGCTTACCTCATAAGGTACACTGAAGGACAAAAGTGATTGGGAAACCTATCGTATTTATCCTAGTCAGTCTTGTGCCTTTAAGAGGAAAAGTGTCATCTCCCTATCAAGGGGTCTTATTACAATCCAGCCTTGAAGTCTCAGGCACAGCTCCCTCAGAAAATGTTCTTTTTTTACCTGTCTCATATATCATGCAAGTGCAGGCCAAATCTGGAGATTTCAGCATCTCCCAAAACCTCAATTCGAATCACAAACATACAGATAAAGGAGTTCCTGAATGAGGCAATAACTAGAAAGGGCTCTGGGCATCCTTTGCACAAAGTGGGGCCCAGGCCTCCAGCCCCAAAGGCACCACCAGGGTCATCCCCAGCTGGGACCCAGCACCTCCTTCAGCTCCTCACTGTGTCTCTATAGTCCGCACACTGTGCACATCCCCTTCTGGGTCCCCAGAGTCCCTGGCCACGGGGCAAGCCTCCAAGCACACTGTGCGCAGGCATCAAGGCAGGAGCCCCAGGGGGACCCACGTCAGAGCACTCCCTAAACTCAGCTCACCAGCAAGGGCTGAGCTCCCACCACGGGTGCCAAGCAACACCCGGAACTGGTGGGGTTGGAGGCAGGTGGGGCAAAAGGTGGCTTTTACATTCCCTGCATCTTTCCATGCTATCTGACTCTCAGGCCAGGATATATTCTGATGTTACCTGTGTGCTCTCATACTGTTTTAAAGAAATAAAGTTAATGGAGAAGACACACTAGCAATGTCGTAAGTGAATGCAGAGGTTAAGAACTGAGGCGATTAATGCCCAACTGAAATTCCAGTTGCTCTTCGCACAGAAATGCCCAGCAGGTGATGGGCAAGGAAAAGCCCACAGACGGAAGGGTTTAGATGAGCACTACAGTACGCAAGACTGCCTGTGTGGCTCTGTGGAGCCTTTCCATCACTAGGAGAGCTCTTACACTCCCAAGTGGATGCCAGATCGTGCATCCCCAGCACACCCTGCAAATCCACCACAGACACTCTGAAGCCCGCAGTACATGAGGAAGGGTACTCCACACCATTTCCCACCGACACAAGCAACGACAAAGTCGTCCGCTTTCCACAAAGGTGGCTGCAGAGCCAAGGGTCCAGACCACTGATGGTGAACTGTTCAGAGCTTTTGATGACACAAGCAGCCACTGCAGCATTCATGCCACACAGTCACCACCACTGCTCTAGACCCTGAGTATAGCAGGCAGTCAGCACATGTGTGTCCCTCCAGAGTCGGGAAACAGGGCAGTGACCATTTTCACTTGGGCCTGAGGATCATGATCCAGATGCTTAACTAAAAGCCAGTCCTCACCCCACAGAAAAGGCTGTGAAGAACACCACCCCAGACACACACTGCTCATCTGCAGACTAATACAGCAGACCATCCAGTGGTACCAAAGGAAGAAAACACAAGCTTCCATTTTTCTCAGCACAGATACCCAGTCATCGGACAGACAAAGGTGAAGCAGAGACAGTAAATCTTCAGACACTGCTGAGGAAAGAGCCTTGCACAGACACGCTAGCCTGCAGGGGCAGCACACAGAAACGATCCTAACCCGTGGACCAAGGAGGGAAACGTGTCATCCACATGAAGACTTCTAATTTGGCAATAAACGAAAGAGCACTGACACATGTTCAGGGACAGGAGTCAGTCACAGAGCACTGCGTCCCAGAGGACATGAAAAGTCCTTAAAGGAGAAAGCTATAGAACCAGTGCACAGGGGCTGCCCAGGCTGGCGGGGTATGGGACACGAGAGCTAGGGGAGTCCTCTAAGGGAAATGACCAGATGAGTCCAGACCAATGTCCCATCCACAGCCCTGAGGCTATCTTCCAAAGCCGTAAACTGTCCGCTGTAATGGGCAAACTGCACAATACATGAAACACATCTCCATGATGCCATCTTTCTAAAGGACAGATACAAGCAAGAATAGTACGAGGAGAAAAGTCGACCAACGAAAGTCCAGAAAGAAAAGACCTAAGACAACAAAAAATGCATCAAAATGTAAAAATTATCACACTACGTGAAAATCTACTCAAAATACGACCATTGTCCAATTATTTTTAATTCAGGTAAATGTTTATAAGAGACGCAGCTAAAATATGAAGCCCTATTTTGGCACTGTGGTATCTGCTTGGAGTCAGAGTAATTACAAAAAAGACCTCATCCAAAACCAACAAACAAGAATGTTGGGCAGCAGCTCCTCCGTCAGGATCTGTCAGGATCTCGAAATGCACTCTCCTAAGCTGCTTCTTTCTACTCTGTATCTTCCATCAGAGTAAAACACCTTCTTGTTTCACTACAGTTAAAGGAATGACCTATTCTTTTAAGGACTCCATGAATTATAGCAACAATAGTAGCAATTCTGTGCGAATCTTAGTTCCTGTTTTATCAAATCGATTCTTAACCATCTCAAGGAGCCACTTCAAATTCTATTATGACAGAAAAACTACTTAACACAATTATAGAATCCTACCCTTCACAAATGAGACAGTTCTCAGGCTATTTCTGTATAATTGCCTCTTAATGACTACTCACAACAAACTATGAAACTTTTCTTTATATGCTTATATATCAAGCAAGATCAAAGTTTTGTTTGAAACCCCCCACCCCCCAAAAATGGCAATTCTGATCTCTAACCAGATTACCAAGAATTTAAAGAACAATCTGAGGGAATGCTCGAAAAGATTCCCTGCTCAAAGCAAAACCTGTTTCAAAAAACTGGTCAGAAAAAAATAACTTGTTTCTACATGTACACAAATTGTTTTGTTTTCTCCTTGTTCTCTCAGCAGCTGAATTCACTCACTCACCTATGTTCTGCTGTTCACTCTGGTTCCCAGGCCAGGTGAAGAAGTCTCACAGGGTAGATGGCTGGCCAACAGTCATAAACATTTCTCTCCTACAAGATGTTTTTTAAGTCCAACTAAAATCTGACCTCTTAAATAATGAACATGTAGGTCCTTAGAAACAGAACTACTACTTTATGACAGAACAAACAAGAATTTATCTTTGGTTCTCTCAACTCCAGCAGTGTGTGGTGAGCAAAAATTCTCAAGATACTGGCAAAAAGAATGCAACGAATTATCAAAAAGATCAAGCATCATGACCAAGTATGCTTTAATCCCAGGGATGCAAGGAAAGTTCAACAGATACAAAATCAGTAAGTATGCTATATGACATAAACCAAAGCAAGGACAAAAATTTCACGATCTTTTCAACAGACACAGAAACAGTCCTTGGCAAAATCCAATATCCATCCGTGATAAAAATCCTGAAGAAAATAGGTACAGAAGGATCTTAAAATGAAAAAGCCATTTATAATAAATCTATTGTCAACACTGAATCGAATGGGAGAAAACTGAAAGCCCTCCCTAAAGCCAGGAGCAAGACAAGGATAGGCACTATCATCACTTCTGTTCACCACAGCACTTGAAACATTAGCCAGAACAGTCATGCAAAAGGGAGATAAGATAATCATATATATGAAAGGAAGAAGTCAAATTATTTGCAGACTATGTGATCCTATACACAGGTGACACAACACATCCCACCAAGAGATTCCTGGATTAAAAACCAAATTTAGCAATGTAGGGTACAAAATCAACACATACAAATCAGTGACCTTCCTATACACCACAACTCAGTAAGGAGAAAGAAGTTGGGAAAACAATACCATTCACAACAGCATCAAGAAAAATTAAATACTTAAGAATTAACTCAGCCAAAGAAGTGAAAGATGTGCACCACCAAACCTACAGAACTCTGAAAAGGTGATCAAAGAGAAAAGGGAAGGATGTCTCCTGTCCCTGAACAGGCAGAGCCAAGACAGTCAAAAAGGACACACTTGTGGAGCTGTGTATAGATTTCATGCAATTTCAGCTGAAACACCAACCACATGCCTCATAAAGAAAACATCCTAAATTTATACAGAACCGCAAGAGACCCGATTCAAATGCATTCACACATTTCACCTAAAAAATGTCGTAACACACCCAAACCCAGCTTCCACAACCCTTCTGATATCAACCTCTGAAAGGAAGAAATGAGCCCCCCCACTGCTGTTATAAAACTAATGAGAGCAGAAGGCAGCCCACTAAAATATTGTGTAGATATACTCTAAAACAAACTCTGCTAACACCTAAACAAATTTCATACATATTACTTAAAATTTAACATAATTATATACCATGGTAAGTCTCAGCCACAGGTTACAATACAAAGAATTTAATAGTTTTTAGGTTTTTCTATAGTGTTTGAAATCTAATAAGCACAGATTTAGTTTTTAAGTGGTTAAAAAATATGGATGTAACAGTTAACGAACAGCAAAATACTGTATCATCAAAGATCAAACTATAGGGGCTGGGGATTTAGCTCAGTGGCGTAAGTGCCTACCTGGCAAGTGCAAGGTTGTGAGTTCGATCCCTGGTACCAAAATAAAAAACAAAAATAAAAGATCAAACTATATAAAGCACAAATACCTGACACTGATATGAAATATTCTAATGCATAATATGCTTTAAAGCTGTAAATATCAACCTATGGTTGTGTTCTGATATAAGGCTATTCTTAATCTTCAGCAGCCATGATGGTTACTGGCTAGCTCCAAGGCAGAAACAGCAAAGGTGAAGGGCCTGGCAGAGGAGAACTGCTCAACTCACTCTGCCAGGAAAGAGAGAGAGGAGAGGACTCAAGACAAGAACAGCCCCTCCCAGGTCACACCCTAGCGGTCACCCTCAATCTGGCCTCCCTTCCTAACAGTGCAGCCAGCCACCCGTGAGCAGAGTGCTCCCACAATCCAATCACCTTCCAACAGCCTAACTCTCAATACATGAGACTCTTGGGGACATTCTGGACCTAAGCCATAACAGAACACACTGCAGAACAGCTCCCATGCTGTGAAAATCATGCGAGATATAAGTATGAGACCAACAAACATGTCAGCCTTTCCTTCTAAATAAATGTCTTCATTATGCCTAAACTCTTCCCTATATCGTTAACATTTTAATATAGTGCTTTAAAGAAAAGTATCCTCGCCTCTCCAGATAATAATAAATGCAATTGCTATCCTCCATCACACAAGTCACAATCCTGGTCCATCTTCTATGTAAGTCTAAGCCTGCTTTTATGGTCAGTTTTCAGAGTTCCATTACTCTATCTTATTACTATCTACAATTCCTTATCCTTTCCTAGAACTTCTGTCCTGTTTGCATTTGTCTTCAAATACTGACATTGCTTTTTTCATAAAAAGTGTTCTCTTATACTACCTGTTATGATCAAGAGAATGCCTTAAACTCATTTTTCTCCCCTGCAGTACCAGAGACTGAACCTGAGTCTGACGTGCTCTCGGTTAAGTGCTCCACCACTGAGCTACACACTAGTCCTCAATGCACTCTTTATCCGTTAGAATATTCTGCATAGTAAGGTGATGTATCAGTAAAAGCACTCTCTGTTTCACATACTAATAAACTGGCAGGGAAAGAAGCTGAAGTTCGGCTTGGAGGTAATAGCCAGATTAAATGTGACACTGATGTACTTGGTAAGAGATTTCCAAGGGCAAAAATGGGTAAACAGTCCACAGAATCTCTCTGTATGATTCTTAAAATGGCATGTGACCCTGCAAATTATCTCAGAATAAAATGTTGTTAGGAAAATGAAGGGAAAATGTAAGATGACAGAGTGACACTGAGTATTATTAAACACGCAAATACTGCCATTTTTAGCTTGAAATGTAACATGCAGGCCTTGGTTCTCCTCTGTGCACCGTGGTTCTTTCTACGCAGACCCCCGTCTAACATCAGAACCCCGGCTCACCTTCCACACTGTCAGAACAGGAGGTCCCGATGCCGGTGTCCCCACTGTCGGAAGCTATGCTGTGCCTCCTGACTGGGGTGCTTCGATGGCTGGACGGCGTGGCTGTGGCCGTCCACAGGGACTCGTTACCAGGGAACCATGCCAGTGAGCAGTCTGGGCCTGAAAGGAGCAAACACAGCCTTAGCGCACACACAGTGTCTGTGAGGAAGAAAAAATACACTTAGGATATAAAAGGTGTGTTCTGCCCACACTAAAAATAACTGGTGAGACCTAAGACTGGTCAAATAAACTTTACCTAGCACACAAGCATCAATTCAATGCTGATTCCGCAGCTTCCTCAGGCTGGAGAACTCTGGTTTTTGGCTTCTGGGTACTGCTATCTACTTATCTTCAGATCCTAAACTCTGCCCTGGGTACATGCTAGGTGGGTATCTGCAACTCCATGTATGGGCATTAGCTATGTACTAGAGATTTGGGAGAGTTGAACTGCATCATATTACCTGACAATAAAAGTAGAAGCTAGGCATGGTGGTGCTCACCTATAAATCCCAGATACCTATACTCCAGGTAGGAGGATCACAGGTTTGAGACCAGCCTAAGCACCTTTAGAGAGTCTTTGTCTCTTAATTTTCAAAAAACAACAAAAAAAAAATTTTTAAGTACTGGGGACTTAGCTTAGTGCAAAGCCCCAGTGCCAATAAAAAAAAAAAAGTACATGTATTCATTATATAAAAAAATAAAATCTTCTACTATATCTTAGGCATTTAAAATTTTAAATTCTTTTCTACTATCTACTACCACAATAGACCTTCTTTCATTTCTTTATCTTTTCTAAAAATGTCACAGTACAACATTTCCCTACTCCTAGCTCAGCCTGTCTTTGAGTTACACTGAATCTTTGTTAGCTGATTTATGGTTCAGCAACCTCTCAAAGTTTATTTCATATTTGTCCATTTCTACCTTGTATTTGCCTTTGTTTTACCCAACACTTTATTTAACTTAATTATTATTTACTGTAATGTCGCTCCCAAGAATAGTCATGGACCATGCTGGTATGACGAACCTGCTACAAGTTACACAAATAAGGGTCATACAACTTTTATAGTAATCACAGCAACTTTAATCTGTTGAATTTAACAGAAAAGGCTGTAGAAGTACCTGGCTTTCCTGATACCCAAGTCAGGGATTCTCACACTGGGTCACTTACCCAAGGAAGGCAACAAGCTCTGAACAAGAACCTTACGCTCCTGTTTCAATGACAGCCCGCACAAAATGGACAGGCGCGTTACAGGTGATCTGAGCAGCCTCCTGGGACAGGTCGCTCCACACCACCTGGCCCCTGCATCCACACAGCCTAACTCCGGCCACTTGCATTCCCGGTAGGGGCTGCATCCGTGTGAAGGCAGGTGGCATCACTGGCCCCCATGTCACTTGAAACAGACAGCTCTGCAGAATTCCCAACCAACACCTAGGGCCCGGGCACGAGAGCACCTCTAGCAGTGTAAACACAAGGAACACAAAATGACAATGTGCACAAATTCATTGCACTCATTTCTACCCCACTTTCAGGTGCATTCTCTACGTAAGAGTAAAATCAAAAGACCCAAATTAATAAAGCTAGACTTGAAACTACTTTTTTCTCTAGTAGCTCAGATTAATAACTTACTTTTAATAAAAAGTATGCCTCAAAAAACTATTTTAAAGTTTTGCTTAAACATAATTTATAAATGGACCTTGGGACTTATAGCTAAAATACACAGGCAGCCTTGAAAACCTTGCCATTTTCTCTAAATGGGAAAGCACTCTGAGACTCACTCAGCACGAGCACAGCCCTCTGCTCTGCGCATGCACTGGGTCGCTCCCAAGCAGGACTTCCGGTCAAGCGCCTGGACTCTCCCGCATCACAGTCCAGCAAATGCATCCCCCCACCAGGTCTGCGCCAGCCCCGACCTACAGTCTGTGATCTACACCAGCCAGGGAGTGCGCCTCCTGGGTTCCACATGAACTCAGTCCTGTCCACACCATTATCAAAAAGGACAACCAGCACAACACTTTCCCTCACAAGGCTAAGTGAGGCACTGAAGAAGCATGTTTTCAGGAATACCCCGGGAACAGCAAGAACGGGATGAGTATGTGTAAATGGAGGGTAAAGGTAAGAAAAAAACAGCTAATCTCACGCAGAATGAGAGAAATGAAAACAAGTTCCGGGATTTTTAAAATTATCACAGTGACAAATATTTGAAAGACTGTGTCAACCAGCTGAGGTGAAGTTCATGCACCCGTTTCTAAAGTACAGCCTGGGACCAGGCGTCCACTTCCCAACACAGAGGCCACCTGGGAATTTATCCTGTGGAAACACCAAGTAAGTACAAACACATAAACACAAGGGCACCCCAACAGTACTGCTCGAAATATATAGATGCTTAAAAATAACCCATCTCTATAAATTAGTCTATAATGCTTAAGTGCTAAAAATAATTTCACCAACTTGCTTTTTTCAACTTGGAAGGACTCCCAAACATAACGTGTGAGAGAAGCACTTTCCAGAGCTGCGTGTAAGCCCCCATGGCTGCAGGAATGTTACACATTTACACATGGGTTGGGGGGCCTCAGGGAGCCCCACACCTAAACACTAACACGGACTACTACATTTTACCAAAGGAGCAAACACACAATGTAAACAGTGACGCTATCACTAATTTCTACTCTTCATTCTATAATTGATGGAGGAAATGCTGAAAATTATGTACACTGATTTTTAGGCTACGTGAACATTTGGTTCTGAGATCAGGAACCAGTAGATCAAGATACAAAAATTCAATAAATTCCTACACCAATTTTTAGAAAAACTCCATAAAACTAAAAAAACTCTTGTTTTTATACAATGTAACTATTTTGAGCAATAGAAAGCACAATGCTACATTTTAACCCACAACATATCTCCACCTCTCTTACTGAGGAATCTTGGCCAAAGACACCACTTGTGGGCTAGGGATTTAGCTCAGTGACATAAGCACCTGCCTGGCAAGCAGGAGGTCCTGAGTTTGATCCCCAGTACTACAAAAAAAAAAAAAAAAAAAAAGACAAACAATCAAAGAAACTATCTGTAGATCAAAAGAAGGATCAGTCTCTTTTCTCTCTCTTTCTCTCTCATCTCTCAATCTTACTCTGTCCAATGATGACGGAAAAAAAAGCACCACTGCATATACTAATCCATGGGGTTGTTATCAGAACCTAGGAAAATCTTCAGAAATTAGTCTTGTATGATTACTGCCATGAAGAATGGCTCGACCTCACTCTTTCTGTGAAGGGTTAGAGAGTGAGCAATGTCTGTCTCACAGGGCATTTGATCCTGTTGGGTCCCTAGCTCTGCAGCTGTAAGCTAAGTCAGCTGTGAATGACAGGAGTGCGCCCTGTCCCCATAAAACGCTGCACGGAACAGCGACGAGTCAATGCGGACCCATGAGGGCCTTGATCTAGAGAAGACACATTCTAGCCAGAAACAGGTCTGTGGGTGCACTCACTTGGGTGTCAGTTCCCGCCTTTCTCCAAAGAAGGCTGGTTCATCTGGAGTCAGGCTAGCAGCCGTGCTGCTCAGAACACAGCACCTCATGAAGACATCACACAGGACTTCTGAGAACCATGAAGACAAACAGCAGCTATTTTGGGTTTCTTTTGCCAGAATAAAATAAGCTCAGTTATCTATGTGGTATGGAACTCTTGGAAAATGTCCAATATGAGTTGCGGTTAATCTTTTAGGTCAGCTTGACAGGGCCATGCACGCCCAGAAACTTAAGCAAACATTTCTGCAAGGCTACTCCGAGCCGAGATTAACACTGGACTACTAGACTGGACCACTGGACTGCCTGCCCCTCACACTGTCTGCAGTCCTTCTTCCAGCTACGGGTCAGAGCAGAACTAGAGGCTAACCATGTCCTCCGAGCTTTTCCTACATGCTGGCCTGCGGCCTCAGACACTGGATTTTTTCTACATCTTCAACGGAAACACAGGCTCTCCCTGGATGCTCAGGCTTCACACTGGAACTGTATCATCAGCAAATCCAGGTCCCTTCCTGACCACCTCACTCCCCAGACCTCAGGACTTTGTCAGCCTTCGAACTCTCAAAGCCATTTCCTTACATGTAATTATACTCTCCTGGCTGTTTCTCTGGAAACCCCTACCAACAATACTGGACGAACGCTAACACTGCCTACAGATGCAGGGGCCAGAATCTGAATTTTTCACATACTATCTAGTAACGCCTACTCAACAGACGCCCATTCAACAGATTTACAAAGAGCACTACCTGCCACCTGAGCCAAGACCTTCGTAGATGATGGAAACGAAATGATGAAACATTCAAAGACAGGCTCCCACTCTGCCCACTGGAAATTGAACATTCCCTCTCTGACAAACAGGAGAATGCTGCTGCTCCTGACTCCCAAGGGGTTACACTGACGTGCGCACTGTTGACTGAAAACATCCCACGTTACAATCACACTGATGCCCCGACCTGGCACGCTGCACCTCTGGGAGGCCCTGGGAGCTGAACAGCAGGTCCCGAGCTCAGGAAAGATCAGACTCCAAAGTAAGGCTTCGCTGGCACACACATCTGCTCCGCACCATCATAAATCACAGCTCTTGGGTCAGTCGGAGTACTCGGGGGCCTGTCCACCTGGCAACCTAAGGAGAGGACCTCTGAGTTGCCTGCAGAGCCTGTCACTGATGAGCCTACACTTCACCTTTGAGGAACACAAAAATAAGCAAGCATGCAATATGCCAAGTCCTTAGATTATTTCTATGTATTAAACATCTTTGACTCAAACACTACATATATTTGCAATATGACAAATAAAGCATTAATGTATAATTACAAAGTGCTTAAGTAAACTTCAAAACAAAACCAAAGGCCATGGACAAAAGAAGACTAATAACAAAAAGAAAAGCACAGATACATAAAAAATTATTTAAAAACATTCAAACTCACTAGTAAATAACAAATTTAAAAGGCATGTTGTCAGCTATTAACCTGGCAGAAATATTACAACAAAGACCAAAGTAATATATTTATTAAACTCCCATATACTGCTAAACTTAACACTAATCATTACAAAAAAGAAAGCTTTGCAAGCACTAACAAGCAATACTGATCATGAGTGGGTTATACTTATTCCATTAATTATACTTTTTTTTTAATCAGTACTAGGATCAAACTCACAACCACACGCTTGCAAGGAAGGCACTTATGCCACTGAGCTTTATCCCAGGCACCCCCATTAATTATACTCTTAAAAAAATAATCCGAGCAGAGTTCTAGGCAAAAGACTGAACCCTAAGTAGTATTTCTAATAAGAAATGATAAAAAACAATCCCCAAATGGAGAATGGAACAGAACTTTGGCCATTAAAATAGTGTTAAGGAGGATCTAAAAGTACAAAACGCTTACATTGTCAATCTAAATAAACATGATACCAAATCTCACACATAGGAAACTCACAAATAAGCCCAGCAGCTCTGTACCTCAGAATCCAGCACATCGAGTGGAGGGTCTGCCCACGGGCCTGCGCTTTAGATGGTGAAAGTCTCTGAGGACAAACAGCTCAAGCCTAGTTAGACTCTGGGGCCGCCAAGGCACACAGTAAAGACTCACACATAAGCACAGAGCAACAGAAAGAAACAACAGAAAAACTATTACTGAGCAGTTTTCTTTATCTAGATCAGGGACAGCAAACCCTCCAGAGACTGAGTGCCCACACTGCAACCCAAGACCCACTTATTTATCACAAAAACAAAGAGCCAACTCCACAATTATACGGGAATACTGAGGCGTTAGTTTAGAAAAAACTCACACCTTGGTTTGCCTAAAAAGAAAAGCAGAGTGACGCGCACCACAGGTTTGCCGCATTGCTCTAGATGGTAGGGTTACTGGTTATTT
Source organism: Dolichotis patagonum (assembly GCA_004027295.1). Taxonomy (NCBI): domain Eukaryota; kingdom Metazoa; phylum Chordata; class Mammalia; order Rodentia; family Caviidae; genus Dolichotis; species Dolichotis patagonum. The sequence goes on from PVJX010001747.1 coordinate 113,331, forward strand.
CTCCAACCTTCAGGCTTTCATTTTCCTTTTAATTATTTAAGTGTTATTTGGGGAAATGCTTAACAAGCACTAATAAATACAATAATTTACTTATCATTTAAATCCAATTTAAGGTGCAAGACTAGATATTTCCTCCTGGAATGGGAGGGAACACAACCTTAACTGGCCTAAACTAGAATAAAATGATATAGTCTAATATACAAATCAAACTACCACAATTTTTTTAAATGTTTAGAAATATAAAACTGCACAACAGCTGGGTGGTGGTGCATTCCTGTAATCCCAGCACTCAGGAGGCTAAGGCAAGCGGACTGCTGCGAGTTCCAGGACAACCTGGGCCACAAAGTGAGCTCAAGACCAGCCTAAACTGCACAGAGATCCTCTCTTTAAAAAGACAGGGGGAAAACCCTGCACATTAATGCACATAAAATAGTATTACCTATACACAAAATTGGGGGAAAAAAACTATGAATTCTAAATTCAAACCCTAGAACAGACTGTTGCTTTGGTCGAGATAGCGTCAAGCCCACGCGCACACTGCTGATTCACCTTACCAAGGAGAGGCAACACCAGCTCCCAAAGGCTGCAGGACAGTGGTGTAGAGCCTATCTGTGGGGCTGCCCTCAGGCTCTGAAGCCTCTAAGGCTGTGGTCTGCATCACTGCTGCAGGAGGGCAGCCGGGGAAGCAGAGCCCTGTGCAGTGCGACACCAGGACGGAGTCCAGTCACCAGGCTCTGGAGCCAGAGCAGACCAACCAGCAGGGAGAACAGGTGGCCACCCTCAGAATCTGGTCCTTTTAAACCACTGGAGAGTTTTAATTTACTGAGGAAAGAACTATGATCCTGCTTCTGCTAAATTTTTAAAGACAGCAAAACAATTTACCCAGGCTTTCCCAAATGACACACAAAACAAAATGATAAAATTACCTGCATACCTCGATTTCCTCTTTCCTAAACTCATTTGTTTTAACCTTTGAATATAACCACTTCTTTCAAAAAAAGACCCAGTACATCTTATGTGCCTAGAACACTTAAAATGATTAACAAACATCATGAATAAATAAAATTCTAATCTTTTAAGCTTATACTGAATAAATTGAGAGTGCAAGAATAAAATGTCTCTAGGCAAGCAATCGCATTACAAAGCAGAAAGAACTGGATGTGAAAATGCATACCAGGTGTTTTAATGAGGAAAACTTTCCAGCGTCAAGATTAGACTGCTGAAATGAGAACACCGGCCTCTAGCTACGTCCCACATGCATTTAGAGGACGACAGAACATCTCCAGCAGGCTCAGTGATCACTGGTAACACACACCTAGCAGGCCCTACTGCAGGACAACAAGTGATGACTGCAGGTGACTGCAGGACTGTTCCCTCTGGAACAAAGACACCAGCACAGATCCTGAGGCACGTGCACTCCAAGACAGTGTGCTGCATTTGTGACACCAATTTCAAATCTTTTCAATGAATGCTCAGCTAATACTTATTAAAAATAGGTATTTCTGACACTGGAAATACAAGAAGATTATTGTCAAATGTAGGAAGGAGCTATTTTATTTTCTTACTAAAGTTCTTTTTATTGGAAGCAAAGATGTAGAGAACATCGAATCTTCCACCACCTATGAACATATCTACAGCTGTTCTTAGAAGAATAGCATCTCATTTTCCTATTGAATATTTAATGACAGCTCTAAGCAAAAACAAAAAACAAAAACGAAAATAAAAACTCAGTGGCACAGTGCCTGCCTGGCAAGTGCAAGGTCCTGAGTTTGATTCCCAGTACCAAAAATAAATAAATAAAGACATTTTTAAAAAAATTTTTAAAGCAATTTACAATTTTACATAAGAAGCTGGCTATATCAATCATAAAAGCCACTGCAAAGGGTTTTTTAAAACGTAAGTTACCACCCAACAGTGGGTCTTAAAATCAACTTGACACCAATCTTTCTAAATAAAAGAGAAGAAAACTAGAAAATATTAAAACACATTTACCTATGTCACACAGGCTGCAAATATCTTACATTAAGCATGTCTAAAATGTTAACAAGTACTGTGTAGTACTTCAGTGCTAAGTTCAGATGGTAGCCTTTGACTGCCCCAATTCTCCATGTCAAATGAAATCACTATGTGACCTAGTTGCAAATAAATCAATCCAGGAAACGTGACACCACTCTTCCCTTGACCCATCCATTGCTTCACTCTACTTGGAAGACAGAAACTGGACTAGAGCTCTCCTGCCCACCCCAGTGTCCGGACCAGCGGTGGCGAGCCTAAAGCATGTGTCGCAAAAGGCTGTCTGTTATCACAGAGCCCTAAAAGACCCTCCCTCAGTGCTCTCGGCCCTATCTCAGGCTGCAGGGAGACAGGGCCCAGATCCAGGGGTGGGGCAACACAACCACCCCAGCCTCCCCCTCCTGCTGGAGGGGCTGCTCAGAATGAGATCTGTTCAACCAGCCTGTGCTCACGCCATCTGTGGGCTCCTTGCACCGTATGAAGTCAAACTCAGACTCGGGCTGGCAAAGTGCTGCACCAGCTGGACCGCATTTCTGGGCACTGCACTCCCCCAGGCCCTGGAACAGGAGTGGCCCGACATACTGACCAATCACCCGGCAGGCACAGCAGCCCCTTTCCAGGGCTCCAGCTGCTCTCCTCTCCTAATTCCCCTTTACTAGCTGTTTTCCCGGATCTCCTTTAGGGCATTAACTTTCACTTTGTTCATTCCCAATACATCATGCAAAACCTCAGCAGTGCATTTACCAAATCACTCACACTAGCCTGTGTGTGTCAAACCACCTTTTCGCCAGGCAGAGAACAGTAAGAGAACTTTCCAAGTGTACCGCACCAAGCGCCAGGCTGCACACTCAGCCTAGCTCAATAAATGTTGCCATTATCACACTGAAGACCCAATAAACGTTCACAGAGTAAAATTAGAATTCTGGAAGCCTTACAACTAGAGCTACAAAAATATCCTTCCCCCTAGAAGAAGGATTAAAACCAGGGTTTTGTTTGGGGGTTGTCTGTTTACTTTAAAATCCAGGGTATTTTAAACTATCCCTAGAGCCAGTGTGCATTTAAGTGTCTATTTAAAGACCAGTAAATATTTATTAAAGCAGCTTTTTAAAATGTAATTTTAAATGGCTTAAAGAGGTTATGGCCAAAATTCCTAATAAATACTGGAACACAGTCTCCAGTAAGTCAAAAAGACTTAAAAAGCCTCACACACACACAAACATTAAATCACACAGAAAAATACTGCTATGAATAGCCAGAAAAGGGAGGCAAGCCAGAAACTGCAGCACACACCACACTGGTGAAGCCCTCACTGGGAGGCTGCGAGGGTATTTGCGCCCATATCTCCGCGCTCCACTCACACTCAGCACTGTCTACTTCCAGGGTAGTGACTCTGAGGTTCTACTTTTCTCTTAGATCAGCGCAAAAGGGCTCGGACGGTGAGGACAGGCACCTGCCTTCAAGTGCGCGCACTTCCTAGTACCAGGGAGACGGCAAGTAGGTCATTCAGCCTCTCTGCATGTCAGGCTCTGAGGAAAGGAGAGTGTCCTACATGTAGTACCTCCCAAGGCTGCTGTGACAAAGCACCACAGGAAGACATGTTTAAAATCCCAGGAGTGTAACTAACACCTCAATAAATCTTCTGTCTTATTATTATTGTACATGTGTTGAAATCTTCCAGAACAGTAACTCAAAGCTGTTTTTAAAAAACTACAGATGACTTGAAAGAAGTGGGAAAGGCTCACACTCAACTTTTAGCCTGTAAGTACAGAAGTTATGTTTTACTAAGGATATACACACATACGTTCAACACTTAGAAAAGGAAACCATCTAACAAATACTACATAACTGACCTCTTCTGTGCCTGTGTGGCACAGTGCATCCCCCTGCCAGTCCCACCCAAGCCACACCCTGTCCCAGCGCCTGGCTAACACGGCCCACAGCCTCCACTCACAGTCAGCCTGGTCGGCAGCGTCCAGCCAGGACACAGAGCCCGTCTCGGACGCCTGGGCGCTGATGGGCACACAGCATCCCATGTGCATACCGCTGAGCACTCCTCAGACCCTGCAGCGGCGTGCACACAGTAATCTCCCCAGGCCACCAGGAGAAAGCATTAAGAAAAAGTGGTACACTTTCACCAGCATTTACCACACGAGTGACCACCAGGGCCTTCTTGATCTGGACACACACAGGCCACATGATGCACGGGTGATCAGAGCGTCGTGTTACCCGCGCGGAAACTGAGTAAGGGGGAGCGTGACTCACTGGGAGCTCACACTGCTGTCCTCCAGTAACCGGATACCTGCAGGCCGCCACTGCTGTGCCTGCACCTGGTGAAGCAGACTCATGTATTATTTCATGCAGTTTTATCCAAACTGAAACGGGTTAGTGGGCTTTAAAATATTTCTGCAAAGAAACCACCCAAAATTGAAAACCCTGAATACTGAAAATATAAGTAAACAAAACAGTAGCCAAGTGGATCCCTTCATGCATCATTCCTTAATGTAAACCAAAAAAAAAAAAAAAAAAGGCTCAGATCTGATAGTAATCTTCCACCTAGCATTGTCATTTTAAAATGTAACAATGCATTCCACTGACAGTAAACACGATACTTTTACAATGAAGCTCTCAACAGATGATTCATATACTTTGAAAAGTAAAAAAAAAAAAAAACTGAAGATCTCTTGTATATGCATGCCTAAAAAAATCAATGTCAATTAAATAATACCAAGAATAATATGACAATCAGCCAGATATTCATCACAACTGTTAAAACAGTTCTTTAAAGTACATCTAAAATTTGCCAAGCTATAACCAATTTTGCTTGCACACAACAGGAATACTCAGCTCAAGTTTTAGTGGTGGTTAGCCATGTTCAAAGCAAGGAATCCACTGGTCTCTGTGCTTGCCCAACACTCCATGCCTGCCCCTCTTACTAAGCAGCAGAATGCATCTAGGAAAACAGTCAAACCGCAGGCGCTGTGTTCCTCCAGGCCACAGAGAGCCAGAGACCCACTCAGACATGAGACACTGGGTTCTAACTAGAGGTGAAATTCTAGGTCGCAGGAAAGTAAGAACCAAGAATAAAACAGGATCAAGTTCCAAGACTGAGAATGAAAGTCAAATAGTCCTTAAGATGGCTCCACCCAGTGAACATGAGGTTAGCACCTTAAACTAGAGAGGAGACCTGCCTACAAACACTAGCTAGGCAGAAAACAGCAATAAAATCAAGCTCAGTCTAAGCAAACGGGTTTTTCCCACATTTAAGGATTTAACGCAATTTTTTTTTGAGACAGGGTCTCACTATGTAGTTCAGGTTGACCTCGAACTCACTGCGAATCTCCCAAGCGCTGGGATTACAGGTATGCGCCCTCACGCTGACTTAACTCAGATTTTCAGGTAACTAGTACAGGTAACTTATAAGAGGGAAAAAGAACTCGATCAAAAGTATCAGGTTTGTTAAATGGGAGGAGTAAGTTTTAGTGATCTAGATCTAATGCACTTCACAGTAGCCACGGTTAATATTTAGAAATTACTAAAATAGACTCGTAACTTTCTTATCACACACATTAAAAAATAAGCTGGAGAGGTGACGAATATGTTAGAGTTGATCTGTACAATGAAAAATGATCAAACCATCACACTCTGTCTCATAAATTTATACAATTACTTCCCAACTTAAAAAAACAAAATTTAAATAAGTGAAATGTAAGAAAGAAATCTGAAAGTTATTTTTATGAACCACTACAAATAATTTTTAAGACAAGACCACTAAAAGAATAAAAACAGGTTCTTTCAATATGCTTTTCAGTATGAATTTTCTTATTCCTGATTGGTTTAGGCTATGGTTAAAATTACTTCAGTTAAGAAGAACGATCAGGGCCAGGTATTTAGCTCAGTGGCAAAAGTGCCTGCCTGGCAAGCACGAGGTCCCCCCTCCCCAGAAAGAAGAAGAATGATCGGGTGAATGAATTACTCAGGCTTCCACAAAGCATGAATTCAAACAAGTAGACATCCACCAAGGGCTTTTCACATGGAAGGACCCTGGGAGGTAGGGGAGCGACTAACACAGGGAAGATTACCTCCTTCTATGAAAACACGGTGCATCCACTGACCTCAGGGGTGGCGGGGCACAGGCACCTACCCACTAACGGCACACGAAGCTTACTCCAGCGAGCATTTCGGCGGCTATTTGAATAAGAAACATATATTTAATTTTATAAGCCTTTCTATTTAAGAAACTCTTAAAATGAAGTAAACACTCATGAGAGACTGTTAGTATAACCACTACAATGTAAGGAAATATTCCAGAGGGTTTTACTCTCCACATGGCATATAACTTTTTCATAATACTCCCTAATAGATAAAATACTTTTCCCGATAATACTCCAAAACTAAGAAGCCTACTAGAAGAAACACCCCAATCAAGAGGAATTTTCCTAAATAACAAAATTGTTAGCACTAACCCATGCTACAAATGCTACTTTAATTGATGTAGTCACTGACTTCCAAAGGAAGCAGAGCAGGATAATTATTCCTGGATAAACCTTTTATTTTTCTGACACTTAGGGACATAAGTCCAATACATTTAAATGCAAAACTGAAACAAATTTTGGTCTTAAATAGTTCTAAGTAATATTGACAAAAGTCTGTATCTGGATTTTTTTACATCCCAAATGGAAACAATTTCTACTGAAACTTTTCAGTACATTATTGAAAAAAATGAGAAGGAATGCTCAGTATCAGTAAGAAAGCTTCAAAAAAGCTTCAGAAATGTCTAACAAAACCACAATTTCTTAAGGTCACTAGATATGCAAGCTCTGCCTCTGCATATGCTGCACACCCAACTGTGGAAACCTGAAGCTACCGGAAACATGGTTGAAAGCTTCCCCCACTCTCCTCCTAACAACAACTAAACTCTGCAGTTCATTTTAAAGCTCTGAACTTTAATATGAAAAGGTGTTTCTGTCCCCAGTGCTGGGAATTGGGCCCAAGCCTCACTCACAAGACAAGCGCTCTACAGCTGAGCTACATCCCCAGACTTTCTGAAAGAGTCTTGAGACCAGGCCTCACTAAATCACTCAGCCTGGCCTTGAACTTGCAATAGTCCTGAGCAGGATTTTTTCAGAGTGGCATCAATAAAGCAATAAATGTTCCTCAGTGGACACCTGTGCAAAGAAGAGAACAGTTTCTGAGCTGACTCTCTGTAAGTCCTAGGGACCACTTGAACTAATTTAGCACTAGCAAAATCTTAATTTATCACAGGTGAGAGGAAGCAAAGACAAAAGTAGACAGACTCTCGGCCCAGAAGGCAGTTTACAAGAGCATGCGTCAGCAGCTGCACGTGGGCACACTCCACGTGGGGTGTCCAGGAACCTGCGGTCTGCCACCCAGGACACCTGCCTGGGTCACCTGTGCTGCAGGAGTGGGGAAGGTCAGGCAGCCCTCGCGGGTCCTGCAGTCAGGAGCACTCGCTCCAGCTCTGCCCTCGAGGGGCCAGCAGCACAGCTCCATCTCCTCCTGACCCTCTACTTTGGGGACCCTGCTAGGGCTCACTGCTGCACCTCCCCAGTGCCCTCTGCCAGCCTCTTCCAGCTCCTGACTTCAGCACTGCTGGAACAGACACCTCTTCAGTTCCACCTCCCCTGCCCCAGTGATGTCCCTCCAGCTCCCCACTCCACAACCCACCTGGGCCTCCCAAAAGGAGGTGACACTCCAGATGGCCTAAGCAGAACTCTCGATGCCCCTCACCGCAGCTCAGGGAATGGCTGCTCTCCCACGGTAATTACCACGCCAAAGCTCAGAGGCCACCTCCGGCCAGCAGTGACACCCTGGTACCCCACACTGCCCTCCTCCTGCTCTGGTAACCTGAAGAGACTGTCCCCAGCCTCCCTACTGTGGCCCTCCTCGCCTTCCACAGAGGGCGAGAGTGTGGGCGAACAGCAGCCACAGAGAAGTCTGTTGTGTGTCCCCAGTCACAGGACAACATGACACACCGAATGACCAGTTGCCCCTGCCCTTCCTGGCCAGCTCCCTCTCTCACACAGAGCACACCCTCTCCCCACAACACCCGGCCTGTGTTAGTGCCAGGCCTTTCCCCTCCACGTGCCTGCTCACAGCCCCTTCCATCTCGGAGCTGAAGCATGCCTCCCTTGTCTCCAGTGGCCACCGGACCTCCTGGGAGGCCCAAAGTGCTCTGCCCATCCTCTGCCCTGTCCAGCTCTCTTCCCGCACCTAACTTGCTGCCCAACCTCATTCCCGTTATTTATGTTCTTGTATTCTAATCATTCCCATTCTTAAAGTAAGTACTCTGACACAATAAACTGTCCTTTGAGAACACTGCTTCAATAATCTAAAATAACAGAATTTCAAATATGAAAATATCATGCAGTTGATTCGGGGTGCGAGGACAACAAGGAGCTCCTCCCCTCTCTGGGGGGCAGCTGTGAGTGTGGCAGACTTTCAGTAGCTCGAAGGAGAGAGATCCTGGCGCCTCAGGATCTGCACCATGCGGCTGACTCGGGGTGCCAGGAGAACAAGGAGCTTCTCCCCTCTCTGGGAGGAGGCTGTGAGCCTGCCGGCGCGCAGAGTCCTGTCCCCTGTCCTGGGTCTCCCCCACCCCCTAGCAAGTGGGAGCCAGTGAACTACACATCTTGTGAAAGATTGGCTATGTTATTTAGTATGAACTCCCCATATGCAAAGATACGGACAACTACTTGAAAGAAAACAAGAGACAATATGACAGATAGTGAAGATCTCTGGTTGTCTAGCTTCGAAATTTATGCTTTCTTATGTCCCATTCTGTTCTGTTTTGTTGTGTTTAATTTTACCCCCTTTAAAATAAATTTTTTTAAAAAAAAGAAAATATCATAATACTAGGTTCAAGTTTAAAAGTTACCTAAATGATCATATTCTCCTGTCTTTAATGAACAATTTGTGGGAACTAATTAAGCTCTGAAACTTAGTGAAATACTATCTAGGAGACCTTGAACTGTCACTATTTTCTAGAGTACACACAATTCTTCCAGCCATCAGAAAAATCATGATTGCCTAGGGCCTTTCTTTTCATATCCTACACAAATATTCACATCACAACAGTATCAGCTCACCACGCATCATCTGGCCTCAGATTACTTTACCAGCTTCATTCAAGACAAGAGGTGATCAAATTCCAACTGCTCACCAAGTTCATTTCACAAAAGTCATCACTGAAATTGAGGTTCATGCTGGCGGCCCCATGCCTACTACATTGACTGGGTTCTTGCATGTTACCATGGTACACCTGGGCCCATCTTAGTCAGAACCACAGCAGACAACCTTATTACTGGTGTAATCCACCAGTTAGTGCCACGACCATTATGACATCATTCAACACCCACAGCAGTGCATTGACCACAAAGAAGCAGACTCAAGGCTTGGAGCAATGAACGAATGACACTTCTTTAGCTCATGTTGTACCTGTTTCTTGTAACAATCCTTTCCACACACTGAAAAGTTCTCTCTACCCCACAATGTGAAGAGGAGTATTTAGTGTAACCAGCTATCAGTGAACACTCAAAACATTAATGTATCATGGTAGATTTCCATAGCCACAGGGAAATACACTCCTCCACACCACTTTAAAACCACAATACATTTTGAATGGATGCATTCAAATGCACAAAAGAGAAATCCCTTAAATTCTATTTAAAATCAGTAAAATCCCTTGTTCTGTTTAAAATCAGCCTTCTAGCCTTCTAGCCATTTTCACCCAAAAAACAGTAAGAGAAGCATTAATCTTTGTATGGAAAAATAAGAAAATACTGTTATGTTTTACAACAGGGTTACACATAAAGCTAAAAAACTCTGGAGAAAGCCATGTCACAACTAAATCCTAAAGCGAAGAGCAAAAAGTTCAGTATTTCCCAAACCACTTATTTTGACCTTTTAAAGCTACTTCCTTAAAAAAAAAAATAACAATAAATTTTCCCCTAATGTTTCAGAAAGCTAGTTCTATTACCTACCTCTGGTTTCCCCTTTAGTTTATCTATATGCATAAGAAACAAACCCCTTTGAAGATCCCTAAAATTAACCCACATACTGACATACACTCATTTTAATATCAGAAATGATTTGTCTATCACTGTTTTCACAGGGTCCTCAGAGTCTAAAGGATTGCTGATAGATTTAGAAGACCTGTTCCCTTTGTTTTCAGGTAAGGCCCAGAACTGCTCAAAACAGTCAAAAGATATACTAACAGTATTTCAAAACTACAAATTTTCTTCAACTCTCATAAAAAAGAACTAAGTTGACTGGGTAGTCACTATGTTGATTTTTCACTAGCTTCGCATTTCTCACAAACCAAGCAAGCTGTTCACTAACGTGTAACTTTTAAACTAATTTTAAATAATTTCAAGTAATTGTTTACTCAAGATGACAGTAGGAAACAATACACAAATACATCATGGTTATAAAAATGATCCTTCCTCAGTATATAGCTGAAAAAAATTACCAATTACTTATCACTGCCAAGACTAAGACAAAGCACACGCTTTTGCAAAAATACACTGTCCAAATCCCTCTTCTGGGTAATTTATAGTGTCCTCTTCCACACCACTCTATGCCAAAACAAACGTGCAGAGACTGCAACACAGCATTCAAGCGCTTCCCTCATTTCACTTCTAAATAACAATGGGAGCATGTGGTGCACGTCCCACTTGCCTCATTGCGACAGGTCAGGTCTGAGGGGCTGCAGACCTCGCAGATGGCTCCGGGTGCGATGATGGACCAGGCTCGCTCTGCAGCCTCTGGGGACCAGCATCTCCCTGGCCGAGGTCACAGACTGCAGAGCCCATGGTGTCCTGCTAGCAGATAGCAAAGCCTCAAACTGCTGTCTCCTCAGCACAAATAATGCAAACCAAGTCTACTGCCCCTCATGAACCTCGCGCCCATCTTCAATGCTACCATCTGCACAACAGAGCAACATCTGAACTCAGAGAATAATCTCAGGCCTAAGCCTGATTTTTAAAATGTATCTCTGTCCCCTTAAACGCCGCGCCACACGCCCCTCACTGGCCAGAGAACTGCATGATCTGAGATTTCCGCAGGGTGTCTAGGCAGCAGGGACGCGGCTGAGGCTTCCCGGGAGTCCGGTGCCCAGTGCCCATTAGACCCTCGCGGGACAACCTGGGCTGAACCCGGAGCCCGGTGCCCGTATGGTCCCCGCGGGGTGGTCCGGGGCTGAGCCCGGAGCCCGGTGCCCGTATGGTCCACGCGGGGCGGTCCGGGGCTGAGCCCGGAACCCCGTACCCGTCCGGTCCCCGCGGGATGGTCCCGGGCTAAGCCCGGGGTCCGGTGCCCGTCCTGTCTCCCAGCAGGACGGCCTGGTGGGCGGGGGCTGCGTGGGCGCTCGGTTCCGTTACGGCGCTGCCAGGCCGCTGTCCCCGCGGCCCAGCGAAGGCCGGGACTCGGCACCGGCGACGCCGTGCGAACCGCGCTCCTGCGGGCAGGGGAGACCGGGCGGGGCCCTGAGGGGACCGCGGTGGGGCCCGAGCCCAGCGGCCCGGAGGGCCCCGGGCGCGTCCCGCCGAGCTTACCAGGCGCGGGCCCGCGCGGCTCCCCAGCCGGCGGGCGGCCCCACATCGCGGCACAGGCTGCGCTCGTCCGCGCTGGCTCCGACCTCCTCGGCGCGGCTCAGCGGCGAGCTGGGGCCGCAGGGCCCGCGGTGGCCGCGGGACAGATGGCGGACATGGCCGGCGGCGGCAACGCCGTCTCCGCGACGGGGTGGCACGGGTCGGGACGGTGGCTACAGCCCAGCGGCAGCTCCCTGCGGGGTCGCAGCCGCGACGTCCGCCCGCCCCTCCGCCCGCGCCTCGGGGCGGGACCTGGGAGGCGGGGCCTGGAGGACGTGGCGTCGGAGCGGGCTCCGTGTGCGTGGGGCGGGGCCTGCCGGCGGAGAGCGTGGCCTGCCGGCGGAGGGCGAGCGTCCGCCACAACCTCGTGGGGAGGGGCGGGGCGGGGCGAAGCCTGGCCGGAACCCGGGCGGGGCGGGGCGGGGCGGAGCGTGCAGCGCGCTCCTCATGCTGCTCGCCTCTCCTCGGGTTTCCTGCCCCAACCGAGGGCGCCCTAGGCCCTGCCTCGCGCGCTGGGGCTCTAGGCCGCTCCGGGCCGGGGCAGGCACTGGGAGGCGGGAGGGCCTGGCCAGGGGGAGCCTGAGGCAGGCAGCTGCGGGGCCCATCCTGCAGAGAAGCGGCCGGGCGAGCGCCGTGCAGTTTACCGACCTGAGGGGGCCGCAGGGACGCCGGGGAGGAGCGGCGGGGTGGACGGGGCTCCGAGTGCAGAGCCCAGCCGGCCTCCTGGCCGCAGCCTCCCGATCCTACTGCGAGGACAAAGGTTTTTCTTCACCTGGGAAATGCGATCGTTCCAAATCTTAGACAACTGTCTCAGGGACAGTGCCTTTTGGCGTGCCAGACGGGCGATGCAGGAGGCTGGATGAGTCAGGAACCAGAACCCACGGCCCTGTCATCCAGTTAGTTGGACCTTCCGTCCCGTCCCCCACCAGAACCCAAGGCCTCCCTCCAGGTATCGTGAGTCCAGTGATACCTTTTGTGGTTCTGGAAGTTTGCTGACAGAGTCCTCAGTTTGTATTTTTTTCCTGAAGACACTGTAATTGGGAAATACCGCTTAGGACATTGAAAAGTAAATTACATCCAAGGTTATATTCTGTCACTTTCCGCATCATAGTGTCGTTTATCTGACTGCAGCTGTACCTCTAGCCTCCCTCAGGGGCACCACCAGTTATTTCTCCACCCCACGAGACAGCCCCCAGCGCCAACCGTTTCTGATGAGAGAGTGACGGAAGCAGGAGAAAGGGTGAAGTTGGTTTCTTTTTCTCAATGAACTACGTTAGCTCAATTAATATGATGTGATACATTTAATAAAAACCCTAAAAATTCCAAAAAGAGAACTATCCAAAGCTACATAAACGACTCTATCCAAGTATGCATCTTTCCATGTTTATAGTTACCACAGTATCATATTAAGTACAGCATTTAGTAATTACAAAACTTTTTTGATTTAGCCTAAGAAATGTATGAGAGTGTCGATGTGAATTGATCCTTTGTGAGTTTAAAATCCCTTGTCATTTTAAGTCTCTTTCAGTTTCCCCTGGACCCTCAACAGTATTTAGACCGAATCACTTGCCCAGGTTTTCTGCCTGTTTTGATGAATGATAGGTGCCTCCCACATACAGCTACAGGCCGAGCCCGGACCATGTAAAGTAGTTCCACACCGTTTCGGAGTTGACAGTAAAGATGAAACCTGGGCAGCTGGCATCGAAGGTGAAATTTTCATGTTTCTGAGAATTAAAGTAGGGAGGAGAGTGAGCTAATATGACGAGAGTCCTTGAAACTCTAGGCAAGAATACAGTGCAGATGGAGCAGCCTTAGCTGCGCATTTCTTCTGCTCACGTGAGTTCGCACTGAGCCTCTTCCATGTCCATGGTTCACGAGTGGTGCACTCGTGGGAGGACCCACGTCCTCAGCGTGAGACGGAGCTTCAGGACAGTCTAACCACTCCGGCCAAGTAATGCAAATGGCTGTCTGTGTTATGTCAGGGCGCTATTTAAAGACCAAGGGCAGAATCTTATAAGCAAAGAGAGTCATTGCTGAACCTAAGCGAAGGTCGGTCTTGGTCATGTTCCAGGAGCAGAGCCCACATGGAAAGCATGAAGACAGGGACTGAGTGTGTGACAGCTACCAGTGTGAATGTGGCTGCTCAGCTAAAGTGGAGGTGCTTGACATTAGGGGAGGGGACATTTGAAGGACAAAGGTCAAAAGGGGAAAACAGTCCACAAAACACCGTATTTGGTAACATTGTAAGAAGAGATGTGGTGGCACACACCTGTAATCCTAGCACTCAGAGGACTGAGGCAGGAGGGTCACTGTGAGTTTGAAGCCACAAAGTGAGTTCAAGGCCAGCCTAAACTGCACAGTGAAACCACATTTCAAAAAGACAAAAAATTATATTACACTCTTCATTTATAATATTGCACTCCAAAAAAGACATTTTGAAATGAAAAATGTTGTAGTCTGAAATCTTAAATTTGGATATAAATCTGGTCTGATTAAGTTGAATCATCTTACATATATTTTCTGATCCAATTTTATCAGATTGGGTGAACCACTACTACAGAGCTGCAGAGGGATGTAACAGTGGATAAAGATGATATTTTTAAAATTCTGGAAATGTTGGAAACCTCAAGAGACTTATATTTGCAAAAGTAGAAACTATCAAAAATAAATATGTGATAATTCAACCAACCAGTGATAATTGAAATAGTCGATAAGGAACAGTTGCCATGAGATAAAATAAGATGTATGAATTGTAAAACTTCAAACAGCAAATAAGTAATGCTGGTGTATCAGGAACCATGATTTACAGTATTTTCCAGGTCATAGAAATGACAAGTTACTCAGTCTGTTGTGGGGTCAAATCCCAAATAGTCATCCACAGGAAAATAAAACTAAGAAGATTTTTTTGAAGATGGATCTGAGACTCTTAACCTGATAGCAGAGAATATGCAGCAAAGAGAATTCAGCTATGCAAGAGAGGACATGCAGGCTACTTACTTGGTCTACACTTCCACTCTCTCATCTGTGATTTGGGATTGTAACAGTGACTCCCTCACAGGATTGTAGTGGGGGTTAAATGAGCTAATGTTTGTAAAACGTGTGGAGCGACACAGTGCATTGTGCATCCTATAACAGGGATGTGGACAAACTGACAATCTAGAAATGAAACACTGCTCTATTTCACCAGGTTCATGTGTCTAGGTCAGCTGTGGGCTGTGTTTTATATGCACTCAAGAGAATGAGGTAGAGTATTCATGATTTGTGCTGAAAGAACTACTGAGAAATGGCTACCAAATTCCTGGGGCCAAGTGAAGAGAAACCTTTATTCTAGGGAGGGACCCCCTGAACTTCAGTGAGATGTCTGCTTAACTACCAGGCATGGTGTCTTGCCTGGCGCTACCGAAACAGAGGAAGGAAGGTAGGGGAGGAGGCTGGCTAGAAGGCCAGGCCAAGAAGACCAGCACGCTCATCTCGTCTGACCCTCGGAAGGTGTGCAAAGGGAATGCTCGCTGCTCTTTGCCTGTAGGCCTGGGTTGCAGTGGCCAGTGGCCAGCAGGGAAGACAGAGAGCCCTGGGCCATGGGTGGGGAAAGCGTCTACCGGATAATCTTCCATGAGGTACCCGGTGCGCTTCCCTGCTGAGTTCAGGAAGCAGACCACAGCTCCCCCACACACAGCTGCCTGCCTGGCCTTCCGGATGTGTTTAATACCTGAAGCTGTCCCACAACGGTAGAATACAAGGGTATCCATCGAGGGCAACTAGTAGTAGGTACTAGAGGAAAAGAACCTTCTAATCTATACTTTCGGTGGCCTGAGACTCCCCACTTAGGCAGCTGTGTCTGTCCTGAGCGCTTAGCATTCTCTCTGCCTCGAGGATAGAGAGAACGGAGCCAGAGCAGTCAGGACCCCTCAGGAAATACGAAGCAGAACTCAGATCCGATTCCAAGCCCCCGCTTTTCCACTATGCTCTTCAGTGTGTTACGAATAAAAAACGTAGGCTTTTTCTTCTGGTGCCACCCCAGAAAGAAGTCCCTAATTCTGGGATCCCAGTGTAGCACACTGAGCCCTGGGGCTCTGACTGTGGTCTGGTGATTTTCCCTCACCAGAGCCAGCACTGTGCTCAGAGGTGAGGTGGTGGGAGAGGCGGACACTCAGGAAAGGGCGAGGCAGCCTGTGAGGACCAACACTGACAGCAAGAGCGGCAGAGCTGGGTGAGGCAGAGGGGAGCCCAGGTTTCAATCAAAACATAACGGGAGCTGAGGGCGAGGAGGCTGGAGGATGCTGCCCGGGGCCGGAAGGCAGAGGCCCGGGGTGCACAGGAAGGAAGGCTCCGAAGGGCGGCCTGGAACGCAGCCTCTGGCCACGGCCATGACAGGGCCTGTCCTATCCCGGATGCCCAGCCAGGGACTAACGGGTCTGGGGCCCGACCTCCAGCTATGTCCTCCCCTTCGTGGGCAACTGAGGCCTCGTCAGGCCTCCTGTTCTCTCAGCCCCACTCTCTGCCCTGTCACCTTCCACGATGGCACCCCCAGTGCACCGCTCAGCCATCCCAGCCCCACGGTAGCACCTGCTTCCTGCAGAGCTCACTGACACCTGTGAGGGCCATGCAGACAGAAGCAAGCCAAGCTGCTGTCTCTGCCTGAGACAGGGCAACAGGATTCCTGCAGCCTGCAGGGACAAGCGCTACAGAGGGGATGGCAACGAGGAGGGGCCCAGGCTGGTGGCATTGGCTCCCCAGCCAGGCAGGAGTGAGGGACGCAGGCTAAGAGGGCTCTGGACACCTCTGTGGCCAGCGCAGGAGGAAGAGGCCTCGGGCACTCCAGCAGATGGCCCAGTCCTGGGCTGCCTGAGACCCAGGCATCCCACCCGCCGCCAGGAGCCAGCTGCAAACCAGCCCCCTGTGGTCACCGGGATTTTCAGTCAGCTGCACAGTCACTGATGGTTCCAGCTGCACTGCTCAATCTTTTCCATCACTACGTGATTCTATCAGAACGTGATTCTCACATGGCAGGCATTACTTCTTTCCCCAGAATTTCCAGCTCATTGCCTACCTGGGTGAGGAAGTAGAGGAATCTCAGGGGGTAACCAGATGTAAAATCACCGAACAGTCCTCAAGGGTCCCAGCTAACTGGAGAACAGATCTTGTCAGGAAGATACCAGGTCTGAAATTTAAACCAGTATCATAATGTAGTCAGAAAACCTAATACAAATCTAGCCACAATTAGCAGGTTCTTGAGCAAAGAAATTTTTTTCCTCATTGTAAAAATAGTATAGTACATGTAAACACAGAGTGATGGAATAGGAAATAGGAACCATTCATCGGGCAGTGGTGTGTGGTGAAAAGAGGTAGGGCAGGAAAATTCAGACTCAGGATGGAGTGAAATATTGGCCACTTCACCCCAACCCTGGATAGTTGATTGATTTCTGTTGAGTAACATGCGTATACATCCACACAGCAAGGTCTGTGAGATTTCTGGACCCAAGTTCCCAGTCAGCAAAGAGAGATTCACTTTATATCAGAGTCCTCACAGTCTCTTGTGTATGGGAAACTTTTTTTTTTTTGAGACAGGGTCTCACTGTGCAGTTCAGACTGACCTTGAACTCACTCTGTACCCCAGGCTGGTCTCAAACTTGCAGTGATTCTCCTGCCTCAGGCTCCGAAGTGCTGAGGGAAACTCCTAATTACTCTGTTTTGATCATCTAGATACTGACTGGAAAAGTCACAGGCTGACATGAATTCAGTTTGCAAAATATGGTATCTGTATTTAAAAATACATAAACAAATCAGCTTAAAATATCACTTTAAAACAGTACAACCGATATGACATAGTAATGACAGGAAATATATGATAAATATGAAAGGGAAGTAACATCTCTAAATCAGTACATTTAATGAATATTTTAATAAGGAAATTAATAAATATTACAAACTGATATTTACCAATTAAAATTTTAACATCAGGCTGTCTCAGACACTTTTTGGGGGGTTATAGTGTCTTGACACATAGTTCAGGCTGGCTTTGGACTCATGTGTTGCTCAGGCTGGTTCAAGCTCGGGATCCTCCTGCCTCAGCTTCCTCTCAGTACTAGGGTTATAATCATGCACTATCACGCCTATCACTGATCTCCAAATACTTTTTTTTTGCAGCAGCAGCAGCAGCAGCAACAGCAGCATTAGGGATTGAATCCAGGGCCTTTGCATGAGCTACATCCATAGCCCTTTTTATTTATTTATTTTCATTTTGAGATGGGGGTCTTTCTAAGTTGCTAAGTTTCTTGGGCTGGACTCAAACTTGAGAGTCTCCTGCCTCAGCCTGCCAAAGCACTGGGATTACAAGCAGGCACCACCGCACCTGGCTTCCAAATACAGTTTTAAAGATGCATTTTAGAAAAAAAAAAGTGTGGACTACCTTATATTGGACATATCTAAACTAAATTAAATTTGACTTTTTAAAAACTCTATTTTTAGCCATAAGCAAAGTAATTCTTAAACATCTCTAATATTCTGTAATGTTATGTCTGGGGAATCTATTTTTAACTTACTCTCTAAAACTGAGTGCAAAAAGAATAACATCTCACAGAATTTCTTTTTTACAACTGTGGGAAGACTTAAAAGATTTTTAAGTGGGCTGGGGTTGTGGCTCAGTGCTTGCCGTGCATGCACAAGGCCCTAGGTTCAATCCCTAGCACTACCAAAAAAAAAAAAAAGACTTTTTAGCCAGGCATGATGGCGTATACCTGTAATTTGGGAGGCTGAGGCAGGAGGATTGCAAGTCAGAGTCCAGCCTAAGCAATTTAGTGACTCAGTGATACCCTATCTCAAAAAAATAAAAAGGATTTGGGATACAGCTCAATGTAAAAGCCCCAGTTGGGTTCAATCCACAGTAATGCAACAGTAATTATAATAATAATAACAATAATAAATAAAGGCTGGGGTTATGGAGAAAGTACACAAAAATGCTTTAACCTAGTGGAATAACCAATCCATGCATGCATTATCGTAACTGAGACTCACAGTTTAATGCTCAGCGCACGGGGAGTCCCAGGTCCCAAGCTGCACACTGGCAGCACAGTGCACCCCCAGATGTGCGTGTCCACTACTCTGGTGTCCAGCGTCCAGCGTGAGTGTGTGCTCACCTCACACACACACTGTGGGAGACAGCACAATCATAAAACCACCAAGGCCAGAGAGAAGGAGAGGAATCACCAGAGACCTACAGGGGTGCCTGTGACGCTGCTCTCCCCAGGGGCCTCCGCCGCTGCACGTGGGCGATGCGGGAGCCCCTGGGCAAGAGACGCTGAGACAGCTGCTCCTGGCTCTGGCAGAGCTTTGGCCTCTGGTTTGGGGACGTGCTGACACCATGGTGGGGGACACGCGGAGCCTCTGCCAGCCTTGGAGGAGGCGGGGTGGTGACTGTAGCGCCCGCTCCTGCTGTCTCTGGAAGGCCAGCGTGGCCTGGCCCCGGCCCAGCGCCTGAGTTTGGACGGGAACACCTAATGCCACCACTCGCCTGACACGGCCTGGAGACTGTGGGCCCGGCCCGCAGCTGTTTCCCACAAAAGTCAAGCACAGAAAAACAACAAGATGTTTGTCTCCGTTCTGACAGGGGCTCTGCCACGTTGATTTTTCACAGGCTTGTCATCTTCCCACGAGCCAGTCTGGAGAACAGGTGGCATCAGTGGCATGGAGGAAGGGACTGCAGTGGGCAGTGAGCCTGCGTCCTGTGTCCCCGTGCAGGGTGCCTCGCTCCAAGAACCTCCCTTCCCACACACATGGGGCCACCCTAGGTGTGCGGCTGCTTTCTGCTGCCTCTGTGCCCAGGGTGCCCACCCGGAGCAGGACCCCTCTCAGTGAGGCGGCTTCCCAACAGCGGGCGCCAGAGCCTGGAGGAGGTGTTGGCTGAAGGGCACCGCAGGGCGAGCCTGGGCCAGCTCTGTGCCTCAAGCCCTTGTCAGACCCTGGCGCAGAGCTGGACCCAGAGTGTCACCACAGAGTGGCCAGGCGACCTGAAGGCTTGCCAAGTGAGGACACTGTCCCTGGACAAGGGATCTGCAGACTGCAGGGGCCTCAGGGAGGCGGCCAGGCTGCTGCCCACGGAGAGGACAGCAGGGAGCCCTGCGCCTGGGTTTGGGGATTTCGGATGAAGCTCTCCTCCTCTCTGCTGATGCCTCCAGCCCAGCCTCCCACACATGCCGAGGATACTGTCGCCAGCTAAGAGGTGCCAAGACATTCAGGCAGGACAGGAGGACGGACCGGCCAAGCCAGGCCTGGGCACCACGCAAGGCATCTCTGTGTGCCCCGGCAGTTTCACGGGCATTTGTCCATGTGTCCTAGTAATGCATGCTGTAATTTACATGCCATGCTTTGGAAAAACAAAAAAGGCATTTTAAAATGTGGTTTATTAATACATTTTGATTAGGTTTATTATTTTCTTTTAAAATTAAATTTGTATAAATCGTAAGATTAATTTTACTAGAGATAACTATTAATAAATATCCAGAAACATTATGTGCTTGTTTTAGTTAAAATGTTTAGGATTCATACATTAGTGAACTAGATTTGGGGTACAGAGATTGCCTAACATCTTTACTTTGTTTTATAAAAAAAGACAGAAAAAGGTAACACCAGCTGTGAGATCCTAAATCTCTAACAATATAAATGTAATATATTATTAATGGTAGCATTATTTGGCAACATAGGATTATTTTAGCTTTAGATAAACAATAAAATCTTTTTGTATAGACTACCCAGGAAAAGGTGGGAAGGAGATAGCCATGATCGGGAGGCCCCTGGCCCGTCTGTCTGCAGTGAGCCGCCTCGCAGGCAGGCGCTAAGCTGGCCGTGGACCAGGGTGGCGAGACTGCAGCAGAGGTACCCACGAAGCAGGGGGCCTTGGTGTGGACCCAGCCCCAGGCCTTGCTGCGGGCAGAGGAGCTAACACTGTCATGTTTGCAAATTGCTTCCTGAGTGAGTGTCCTCATTTTCCTAAGGACAAGGGACAGATAACACGCACAAGACTGAGTGGTGCTAAGAGGGACTGCTGAGTGAGGAGCAGGTGTCACCTCTCCTCTTTGTAACCTGATAACGAGTGGCTGGAACTGTTATGATCTTGGTCTTCTAGATGAGGAAACTGAGGTACAGGGTGGTCCAAGGGCCACAGCAGAGCTGAATGCAAACGCAGTGTCCCCTGACTACGAACCTGAGCTATGCGTTGAAAAGAGGGTCAACTTTGATAGTAACCAAAGATTTAACAATTAAAATATCTGGAAATGGAGATGCACTGGACATGCTTGTGTGGAAATTAAATAATTTAGGGACTAATTCTGGAGAAGGTTTGCAGAAACTGACATTCTCATACACATCTGGTGATAAAAATGGGTCCAACTCTCTTGGAAAGCAATTTGACAATATGTGCCATTCAAAACTAGAAAATAATACTCTTTGGTTCAGTAATTTTCTTTTTGGGATACTCTCCAAAGGAAAAAAATATCAAAATATACAGACACATATGCACGGAGACACACACCAAAGACTCTACATTGTCAATGCACAAGGCATCTCCACGGTGTTAGTGGAATATAATACACGATCTTAACCTCCAGTCATAGAGAAATAGTTAATGTTTTGCAGCCTTTAATATTTTTGAAGGCTATATAGCAATTTGAGTAATGACTGTGATATAACATTAACTGAAGAAAATCAGGGTAGACATTGCATATCCTCTAGGATTAAATCAGTGAAAAAGTAAGCATTACACAAAGGAGGGGGACCAAGAGATTGGGGTGAGGCACTAACAAGGATTAATTTACATCCGTGGGCCAACTCCCCATGAGGAATGTGATCATTACATGTGTGCTACACACAGGGAGTAATCAAAAGTAAGCATAAGACAGAGTTCAAAAAGAAGTGCCCTGCAGTGCTGAGTACATAATCTATATTAAGATGACGACAGGATGAGTATCTTTCTTTCTTCTCTCTACCAGATCTCTGATCATCTTGACCTGATGGACTTACCAGCCAGGAGTGGCGGTGCATGCCTGTAATCCCAGCACTGGGGAGGCTGAGGCAGGAGGATCACCATGAGTTCGAGGCCAGCCTGGGCTACATAGTGAGTTCAAAGCTAGCCTGAACTACAGAGTGAGACCTTGTCTCAAAAAAAACAAAAACGTGAATATTACAAGTCTAGCTTTGCAAATAGGCAGTGTATCTGACAAGAGCTACAGTCGAAGGGAGAGGAAGATGAACCCCCAGAGGCTAGAGATGATGGAGAGTCAGTGCAGGGTCAGGGGAGGGGATATTGGCCAGCACCCCATGAGGACCGGCCACCGGCCTGAGCACGGGGACCCAGAGAGGGACCGGGCCACACAGGTGGAAGGATGTGACGTGCTCCTGGGCAGCAGCTGCACCTCGTGTTATGGAATCTTTCATCTGCGTCTTTATCTTCTGGCTTTTTGTAAAATGCCGTGACTCTAAAGTTTTTACAGTTGAATCAATTGCACAAAACAACTGCTCGGAGAAACAGCAACATAATTATGAGTTGTGCTTCTGGCTCCCAACCTTCCGTCTAAAAATATTCGCAGAGCCGGCACCCTGGGAAGACAAAGCCATCACCTATTCTCGGCCAGCTATCTTGGTCGTGGCCTCCCGGAAACCAGATCATGGCCACAGAGCTGCGTGTTTTTAGAATGCTGCCTGCGGCTCTCACCTTGAGCGAGCCGACTCGGAGGGATTTGGAAGCCTTCGCTCCTCCGGCCTTCTGCGGGACTCCCTGCCGTCGCCCACACAGCCACCGCCAGGGCACTGCCCACTCCTTTGCCGCTGCCCCTGGGGCACCTTGCACACAGCAGGCAGAGACCCAGGCAGAGGAGCCGCCACCCACTGCCCCCTCTGGCTGCACAGCACCTCCTCAGTCACAAAGGACGGCAGGACCAGAGCGCGAGCTGTCCTCAGGTAGTGAGCTTGCTGCTGCCGTGGAAACCTGCCCGCTGAGCCTCCAGCACCAGTGCTGGGTCACTGGGCTGCCGGAGGCCGTGGGGAGAAAGGGCTGAGGACGAGGGTGCTGCTGCCGCCTCGCGTCCCAGCTCGGGCCGTCCTTTGCGGGCAGCGTCCCACGCGGCCAGGCTTCCTGGGTGCTGGCCCCTCCTGGGTTCGCATCCTCGTCATGGGCCACCTCATTTGATCCTGTGACACAGCAGCCCAGCTTCCTCACTCTCCAGAGTGTCACCCACAAATGACTGCTGGGGTGACAACTATTTACATTTGGGAGAAAGGCAAGGAACAGTCTGCTCAGGTGCCAAGTGACAATAACTTCATTTGGGTATTTGTGAGGACCATCGTCCCAGTACAGCCCCAGACTCTTGCTCTTTTGCTGAACTTCTTCCTGGCTCGAGGACGCTCAGAATCCGAACTTCTTCACACAGGGCCATTGGCTGTCTGACAGGAGCTCCCTTCCTATCTGAAGAGGGCCATCAAGGCGCCTCCAGTGTGAGAGTCTAGGAATCCGATGCCTTCGTCTGAGGTGGTTTAAGTAGCACTGGCTGCTCTATTATTATCCACGTTTCACACAAGGCCCTACAAGTTTAGGGAAGTGAGAGGAACGGGGCCAGGGCCTGAGTTAAAAGCATAGCTTGCCAGCTCTGACCTTAACGTGGTTTCCACTCTGCAGGATGAATGCAGGAGTCAGTACTTACTGAATGTTTACGCCATGCCTGGCTCTGGAGCCTCGAGCAGTCTCAGGCCGTGAGGTCCTCACATCAGCTAACCCCAGTTCACGGCATAGAGGGTAGAGTCTGCTCAGCGCCACACGACGGCAGCCCGGCCAGGGATCGGAGCCGGGCAGGCATCTCTCAGTAACCGCCGTCCTCGCCAGCCCCAGGCCCAGCTCCTGCAGCTTTCCACAGCTTGCAATGAGACCAGCTATGGGGGGCAGGCAGCGCAGACAGAGTCATTCCCTGGCAGCCCGAGCTGGGAGCTTTGCAATGCTTGCTTTCGAGGCCAACCTACAACTTGGCCTCTCCTTGTCTCCTGAGTCGACACATTCACTCCACCCATCTGGCCAGCTGGTCGAGACCAGATGCGCTGCATACATGAGGGAGGTCCAGTGCTGAGCAAAGAAGGCAGCCTTCTAGATCCAGGCTTGGTCCTGAGGAGCAGCGGTGCCTGTGGCCCTTGCATCCATAGCATATCATAAGAGTTTCACATCAGCAAAACATGGGGTGACAGTCCATGCTGAGGAGCTGCACTTTAAGTCTGTGTGGAAGAAATGTCTAAGGTGAAATGTCTAAGGTGCAGGAATTCTGCAGGGAGCACCAGACACTGGGTTCGGAGCACTTCTGTGTGCCGGCCCTGTTCCAAGTGTTCGGAGGAGAATCGTGTCACAGGAGGTGGAAATCCACACAGAGGCATCCATCCCGGAGCAGACAGAGAGAGGCCTCCTCCAGCCTGGTCTAGGGAGGATGTGCTGAGACTCGTGGTTCCCAGCCAGTGCTGCAGAGAAAACTTCACTTGTGCGAAGACTGGTTCTCGATGGGGCTGTTTCCTTAGCAGGTTGAATTGGCTTTGATTTCTTTCACACCATGGTTCTTATCTAAAGTTTGATTTCCTACTTGGACATGACCAGCTGGCCATGGTGTCTCCGTAAAGGACAATAGCCAATATTTGGATGTAGAGCTGGATTGTAAACAGGAACTAAAGTGGTGGTTTCAAGCTACACTTCTGGGGCCTGATTTGCACCCAATGAACCTTGTACACTACATGTGAAAACAGCATTTTTTGGTATCTAGTTTGTATACTGGAGTTCTGCAATTCGATTTTGTGTAGGACTTGGGGGAAAGTCCTCACTGTAAAAGTGAGTACCTCAGAATCTGACCATTTCTCTGTTTAAGAGTGAGGCCCAGAGATGTTAGCGGATTTACAGAGCGGCAGGGGAAATTGGAAGCCCTGTCCACTCTCAGACTCCACCTCCTGGCCCGGACCCACACTGAGGCTAGAGAGTGGTCCCCACCTGACCACAGGCAAGGCTTCCGCACAAACACTGAGCCCCGCCCGGCCTCGAGGGTTGGGCATTGCACCTCCTGAGTCCACCCTCAAATGTCGCTGCCTTCGCACGCAGTCTCCCCAGCCTCATCCTTACATCTGCAGAAGGTAAAATGGCCTCAGAGGTGCTGATTCCGCAAAGAAGTGCACAGCAAATAACCAGAACGGGGCCCTAAATCCAAGCTCCTCATTCTTAGTGAGGTAGGCTCTATGGTGTGTCTGTTCCCACCATTCAGGAGGGTAAACACCTCCCATGGAGCCAAGAGAACTGACAGGCAGGGGCAGCTCTCTGTAGAGGGCGGGAGAGGACGCCAGAGCTGGACTCCATGGAGCTTTGACATGATCACCGGGGACCCAGCCCACCATGCAGGCTGGGCCACACCTCGCAGAAGGTGGCTCACACCGATGAGCAAGCCCAGTCCTCACAGGGAGGCGGACAGCTTTCTGTTAAACAAAGTTACAACTTTAATGAAAAGTACTATTGACTTGTGCTGATGGTTTTGTCCTTATGTATTTTCTGAGCCTGCTGAAAATACAGCTGCTGTTATATGGGGCTCTCTGAAATGTTTTCAGGTGAAAAGTGAGATCCCCGTTGGAAATTGGGGACCATCTGCTTGAGGCTAACATAAGGGAAAGAATACAACGCAAAGGTAGGATATACTTATTTTAAAGCATATTTTTGCACCTTTTCCTGTGTTTCTGTTTTAAAATTGTAGATCTAAATTACTGCTCTCTTTTTTTTATGTTGAATGGCTGCTAATTATCTGGCTTCAGTTATGATGTGTGGTCAGAAAACTGCCCTCGAGCCCAGCCCTGCATTCCTCCTGGTCTAGTCATCTGCAGGAGTCGGTTCCTGCCAGAAGAGCTGCTCTGCAGAAGTAAACACACCAGACGCAGGCAGGCTGTGAAACGTGACAGAGCCCTGTGACCGGGCGGGACAGGAATAACAATACCTCAGCGGCCATTAAGCACCTCTGAAACACATGCCTTTGGGTCACACTGACCTGCAGAACTGGACCAGTATAGGACGCAAGCAGGGCCATGAAGACCCCATGTGGGACCCCCGTCCCAACAGCCCCCGCGCCGACCCGGAGGAGCAGCTGCTCCCTTCACTCGGAGCAGCTGGGCCTCGCCTGGCCTCGCCTCCCTCCCTCGTGGGGTTGGCTCTCCAGCCCGAGCTGCTCTCCAAAGCCTGAGCCCGGCCTTGGCTTATCTCCTCCCCATCGCTGGCCACCTTCCCGAAGCCTTCCAGCTCCCACCCCTCCCTTCCTCACATTGGATGCTTTGTTAGGCGAAAAACCCACACACAATAGAAGACAACATTTCCTTCTGGAAATGTTACCTGTTTTTAAATAACAGCTCAGAGTCTGTAGATATTTTCATGATAAATTCACACCCCTAACCACACACAGCCACACACACGCACACACCCCCCCCCCCAGCCCTCCATCTGTGAAAACTCTATTTTTAAGGTCAGGACATCGGCGCTCAGGTCCTCAGGGTCCTGCCCAAGCTTCGCTACGCACGGCCGGCCAGGCTCTCAGCTGAGGAGACGGAGGCCGAGCCCGCTACTGCATTCACCTTGGCAGGGGAGCTCTGTCCAGGTGCAAAGGGTTTGGAGATGGACTCAGTTAAAGTGGTCAGTCCGTGTAGGTGAGCGCCAGGCTCCGTCTCTCTCAGAACTCACCTGCGAGTGCAGGGATGACCCAGATGACTGTGGCCTCCCTGACAAACCCACTCCTGAACGATTCCCAGACTTCTCCACAGGCCGCAGAGCAAGATCCGGGTTAATGAGGAACCGCTCACATAATGCAGTGGAGAAATTCTCACCCCCAGACATCCAGGGCGAGGTAACTTCCTAGCACCACACCCGAGGTGTTCCTGGTGACGCGGTGTAGACAGAGCCACAGCTCCCAACTGAGAGCAGAGCGACAGTGCATACAGCACACACTGCTCCAGGTAAGTGTGTGCCACGGCACACTCTACCCTTGTTTAGAGCACGTGTTGCGCCGGTCCAGCCGGACGGCTGTATCAGGAGCCCCATCTGTCTCACTTGCACTGCGCCCTTGCACTGAGAGGTGATGTGCAGGAGCTGGTGTGCCCCCCGGCTGTATAGACGCATGCACTCTCTGACGTTCACACAACACACTGGCCTAGCGGCATTTCTCAGAACACAGCCCAGAGGTTCGGTATGCAGCACATGACTGCAGCTAAACGGGCAATAAGAAGTGAAGAGACAGCAAGCACAGTACAGTGTGGAAGCTGG
The DNA here is from genome assembly GCA_004027295.1 of Dolichotis patagonum. NCBI lineage: Eukaryota > Metazoa > Chordata > Mammalia > Rodentia > Caviidae > Dolichotis > Dolichotis patagonum. Next base: position 140,253 of record PVJX010001747.1, read on the forward strand.
ACTATTTCACACTCCTCGTTCTCCCCGCTCTGCTTGCTCCCCACGGGGCTTGGCTGTGTGCTGGCTGCCGCCAACTGAGGCCAGTCTGGTTCTGGAAGGCTCTGCAAAAGGACCTGGACTTCTCCCGCCTCTACGCCCTCCTAGCTAACTGGTTTACAGGGGAAAGGAAAGGCAGAGTTGCCCAAAACCTTGAGCAAGACGTGCAGGTGTTCAGTGTGGGAGGCCTCCGAGGTGGCTGAGTGGTCGTCGTGCACAGTGATTGCAGCAAAAATCTCGTTGACTCACGAATGTGCAGCCCTCAGCCTTTCCATGCACCTCATGGGAAAACATGCGCGGCCCTGAGCATTTTATCGAGGCTGCGGAGCCTCACTTTAGGCTGACCGTGGACACATGCTCAACACAGCACCCCTAAGACAACGAGCAAGGAGGATGACTAGGACAGGGAGGACGACAGTGTCAGGTCGCCGTGAAGGCCCACTCTCTCCCACCCACCGACCCTGCGGCCCCGGTACTACCCTAACCGGGCTCAGTCAGGATCTCTTCACCTGGTGACCACACCAAATGTTTGAGCAGATCCTCAAACAGTTCTGAAGTTAACTGAGCCCCATCCTGGCAGGGACACAGAGGAGCCGTCGTCTCCATGAAGGCACAGCTTAAACCCATCAAAGATTAACTAGAGTAATAAACTTAAGTGTTCCTATCCATAAAACAGTGACTAATAAAAGACAACCCAAAAATCTTTAGAAAAATCTCTTAGGAAGTGGAAAGACTCTGGATTATCAAGATAGAAAAGAACATGACATCATACTCAAATTTTAACACAAATGGATCACAGATCTACCTATGAGAGCTAAAACTGTAAAATTCTTAAAAGAAAACATGGGCACAAATATTTGTGACTGTGGATCAGATAGCAGAGTCTTACATAGGACACAAAACATGCAAGTAATACCAAACAGGTAAACTGGACTTCATAAAAATTAAATTAAAAACTTTTCTGCTTCAAGGAAACCCATAGAATGAGAGTAAGGAAAAAATATTTAAAAGTCATGCAATCAATAAGGATTTGTATCCAGGACTTTGACAATCCAACAAGAAAAAGGAAATCCAATTAAAAAATCGGACTAAACATTGCTTAAAAGAAGATATACATATGGCCAATAAGCATATGAGATATTCAACCTTATTTGTCACACAAATGAAAATCAAACAATAATGAGATACTATCTCATACCTTGGGTTGCAAGGATTACAATGGAAAAGGCAGACAATAAAAAGTACTGGTGAGGCTACAGAGAGCTTAGAGCCCTCACACACTGCCTGTGGGAATGTAAAATAGTACGGCCACTTTGGAAAATGGCTTGGCAGTTGCTCAAAAAAAGTTGAACATAGTTACCCTGCGACCCAGCAGTTCTATTCTTAGGTATTTACTCAAGGGAAATAAGACCAGGTTTATACAAATGTTCCTAATAGCATTACTCATAACCAAAAATGGGAACTAACCTAATATCCATTAACTTAGAATCAGATAAACTGTCATGTACCAGGTATTATTTGGTAAAAAATAAAATGTTGGTATCTGCTGACATATATTAAGTACAAAAGCATCAAATGAAAAAGCCAGATTGAAAACGACTACGCATGAAGGGTCGTAGATTCAGAGGGCAGGGGACCAGGCAAGAGGGAGTGCTGGCTAGCAGTGCTGAGTGCTGGCTAGCAGCATGGGTCTCCGGGGGAGCTGACCAGAAGCTCCTGGAGTTGGAGGGCAGCGCGGCCGCACAGCTCCGCTCCGGAGGCTGTAGGACCGCTGGAGTGCTCTACTTGCAAACAGAATGTGTAATGTGCTAATTTATCGTGTGGAAGTGTCATTCAAGTAACATTGTATTCTTAAATGTAACACTGACAGCAGAAAACATCGCTTTAGAAGTAAGAACAGGATTACTAAAAGTATTTTTTTAACAAAATGGAAGCAGTAAAGAGCAAAACTGAAAAATGTCAAAAATCCAATCAGAGAATTTAAAGACAAACTCAACAAAACTTCAAAATTCTGAGGAAAATGAAAAAGCAGTGAATAAGGCAGGAGAAAAGAGGCTATATTAAGAATAGTACCAAGAAATCCAACGAAGGGTGAAATACTAAAGAAGTAATTGTTCAAGTTAAGATCCAGAGACCCGATAAAGTTATTTTTGATTCATTACTGTTACTATCACCATTAGTGCTATTACTATTTTAATCTTCTTAAAAGATTTTAATTGGCAAATCACTGTGTACATTTTCAAGGTAAAATCAGGTGTACTGTTGTATGCGTTACAGAGTGATTAAATAATATCTGTCATGTTGTCTACTTATTACAGGTACGGTATATAAATCCACTATTTAACAGGTTTGGATATGCATTATTACATGCCGACCCACACTGTCCCAGCAGATCCTAACACTTCTCCCCCATCTAGAAACTTCACACTCCGGGACACTGTTTCTCTGTCCTCCGATGCCTGCCCACCCCTGGGAATCACCCTTCTACATCTGGTTCACACTTGGCTTTACTCCACTTAAAATCATCCCCCGGGTTCATTCACATTGTAACTGATTGTCAAAGTTTTCTTTTTAAAGGCAGTGTAGTACTCTGTTGTGTGCACACTTCACCTTTTCTTCAGTCACAGACACTGACAGTGGGTACCATCAACAATACAAGATGAACACGGGATGCAGCTGTGTATAAAACGTGCATTTTCAAATTTTTTTTGGATTTATACTCAGAAGTAGGATTTATACTCAGATTTATACTGGTTGGAAAACAGTGCTTTTATTTTTAGTTTCAGTTTTTCAGTAACTTCTGTACTCCCCTTTGCCTACTTTCACCTTTTGCAGCAGACCTTCTGACAAGTATAGGTGACATCTCATCATGGTGTGACTCTAACGTGCGTTTCCCTCGTGCCTAGAGTCCCGGAGCGTTTCTCCAGCTTCCGCTGATCATGTGCTTGGCTTTTGTCCCAGAAATGCCTGTAGCCTGCAACCTGCTGCTCCAGGCACCACGGGGCTTCTGTTTGATTGCAGGAGGAAACACTAAGTCTTGATCCTGGAATCCAGGCTCCAGCTCTGGGACTCGCTGGGAATGTGGCTTCCAGCGGTCATCTGGGGGTCGACGAGCCTCAAAATCCTCATCTGCTTTAAACAAGAAAGGAAAGGAAGTGGGGACCAAGAAAGAGGCGGGCGGCAGGCGAGGAAGCTGGGGGGGTGACAGAGCCCTCACCCTGCGGAGGTGGAGAGCCGGCCAGGTGTCCAGAGTGGTGGGCAGGAGCCCAGCCACTGTCCGCAGTGCTGAACCCTGGCCGTGGCGTCTGGACGCAGCGAAGGCCGAGGGAAAAGGCCTTCAGGGAAAGGTTCCGAGCACTGGACCCCGGCGAGCAGAACGGTGCCGTCACACGTGCGCTTAGCCCCTGCCCAAGTGCCAACAGCCTGACCCGGACCTCCAGCACAGGTCACCACCTGACACTTCTCCGGTTGCTTCCTGCCGTCTCCATGCATGTGATCAGCATCTGCCAACTTTCAGCTGCGTTTTCTGCACTGAGTCACCCTCAGAGCCAAAAGCAACCTCGTCATACCCACTGGTGACCCTGTCTCTTCTCCCGTATTTTAGTGATACTAAAATTCATTCTTTGCCCCAAGCCAAAGACCTAGGAGACCCAGCTGATTTTACTGTGTCCCCCACCTATAATCAACTCCCAGGTCTTGTCAATATTGCCCGTCAATGCACACTGCACCCTTTCTCTCCATCTCTGCTTCTATTTAGATTCCAAACATTTCTTGCTTGAGTTATTATCACATTCTTCCAACTAAGGTCCCTGCCTTCTGTTTTGTGGCCTTACACTTACAGTCCAGTTCTTTCCCTGCTAGAAGCCTTCTCTGGGTCTAGTTCATAACCGCACAACAACCTCCAAAGAATGGCATTCAAGGACACTTCCCAATCTCTACAGGAGGAAAATTCTAACACAAGACACTTCTTGGGGTTTCCCTGTGATCAACACCGTGGCTGGATAGAGAAGCAGAGCAGTGATCCGGCCCCGGGAGGGCCTCAGCCTAACCCACTGGGGAGCTCTGGAGCTGTGGAAGTCATCCAGAGTGGCTCCGAGCTGAGCTAGGGCTTCATGTGATCATCAGCCAAGTGTTGGATGGGAAATACCTCCAACAGCAGGGCTGGTGGTGCTGCAAACTGAGGGCTGTTTCCTGGGAGCCCTCCCAGAAACCGGGGGAACATACCTCCATCCCCAAAGGCGGGGATGGGGCACATCAGCAGCTCCGCCACACACCTGTCCAGCTCTGCGCCCTCTGGGCCCCCATGTTTGTTTTATCATAGCAGTTAAATATGTTTTGTGTTATTCTCTCCTTCCTTCTCTGCATTAAACTGTGAACTTCGTGCAGCAAAAGCTCAGCCATGTAAACTGCTGTTGCACCCTTAATGCTTATAACAGACAACTTATCAAATGGACCATTAGATGAACCGTGTACACTTCCTTTCTCCCCATTCCTTTTTTGGGGAAAGGGCAAGGAAAAATCTTTGGAAACTTAGCAAAGCAAAGCAAACAGAGGCTGCCACCAACAAAGACTCTTAGGGGTTGAGGTGCGAGGCTCACGCTGGGTCTTGGGAGGTGAATCACACAGCAGGCACCAGGCGCTCACAGAGGCCACAGTAGTGGCAGGCTTGGGTGTCTGGTCTTCTGAACCATGGGTCACGGACATATGTGGGTGACTAGATGTCCTGGGGTGGTGTAAATCTTCTCAGCACGCTCTGTCCGCAGCACAGTTGAGGATCCCAGCTCAGCGCCCTGGCTGCCAGTGCAGCCCTCCCTGGGAGCCCTCCCTGTACCCCCAGCTCTGTGATTCCCTCCCCAGTGCCCACCAAGTCTCCTAGTCCTCTCTTTAGTCCCCAGAGCAGGAGCCAAATCTTAACTCCTTGCCGCCCCTTGAGTCACCCAAGCCTCCCTGGAACTCAGGGTTTCCACTGCTCTTTCTTTGACCTGAAACACTTGTCTGATGTGACCAGCAGCTAAATGTCTACTCTTTCAAGACAGCCCGACTGCCCCTTTGGAAAGCTTTTCCTGCACAGGGCCCCAGCCTTCATTCTGTGCTTTTATCGAGCTCTCTGTGCACCAGTGGTCACACTGCTATTGTCTGACATTTACACACTGACGTCTGACCTCTTCCAGGAGCACGAGACTTTGGGTTGGACCCATTTTGTTTCCTTGGCACCTGAAGGGACCTGGCACACAGTAAAGAAAGGAAGAATGAAAAATAAATGTGGTAGTTAGGCTCTAGAAATGTTATCCAGGAAGCAGCTAGTTTTAGAAGGAACCAAAGAGGATGTTCAGGTGATTCACAAGGCACATGGAATGGGCTCTGGCCCTTTATTCCTGGCCTCAGGGCCGCCTGGTGCCAGGTGGAGAGCTGCGGGAGACATCAGCACTTCTGCTGTTTCGAGGGTCAGGTCTTGGTCAGTTTGTGTGTCAGCTGACTTCTCGCACAGTGCTAGCACCAGGGAGCCAAAATCAAAGCCGGCAGGGCCAGGGTGAGGACTGTCGTGGAGTGGCCCACAGGGGACACAGAGGCCAATCAACAGGTATGGTCACCACGGGATCATACCCCAGGCTGCCCTTCCACACATTTTGAAATCACTTTTGCTGAACAGCAGTGGAACTCAGTGGAGAGGACAGAAGCTGCTTCTATATTTCTAAGAAGTAAAAATCTTTCTGAATGCTTCTATGGTCTGAAAGAAAGTCGGTCACAAATTTTACTAGCATTAAAAACACAAACTTTGCTCAGTGCATTTTCTTTTTATAAAGTCTCTTCTACTTTAAAAGTAATGTATGTTCTTTTTAAGAATATTAGCAAATATGGAAAATAAAAAGCTAGGAAGTAATTCCTCAAAATTCTGCCACCAATGAGCAAACTCTCCAGCCTCTTAGCCTGTGTGTCGGGCCCTGGACAGGAGCCTGGAGCTGACCCGGGTGCCCAGAGCTGGCCAATGGGGAAACAATGTTCGTCTAAACAGCTGGGTTTCATGGCCCAGGAGAGCTAATAAAGATAGCCAGAGATAGCCGCGAAACACCTGACTAAAACCAGACAGCCTGCGTGGGCCTGGGGAGGAGGCGTCCACCTCAGGCCACGGCGCCAAAGTGTACATGGCTCTGACCACAGCAGAGCCATCGTGCCGAGGACATTTGCTTGAAGAAGCGAATTCCGAGCTGAGGACACACAAGAGCTTTTGCATCCTAACAAGCTCACCCTGCTGCCGGCTTCTCACCAGCGACTCTGCGCGGAGAAGGACGGCCTCTGACCTTCAGTGCTGAATACGGTCACTGTTCAAATTAAGAGACGCGGACAGTCACAGCGCACAGAGCCACATTTGTGTCCAGCTGGGGCCATGCTGTGGGTTTTCCTGGGGTTCGCTGGCTCACCCTGGGGTTGCCAGGGAAAGAGTTGAGAAGCAGGAGGGGGACAGGTCAGGGATGGCGAGGGAGGAGCCCACGCACGCCTCGAGGGCAGGGAGGGACTTCGCAGATGTCCAGCTGTCCAAAGCCGCTTTCCTCCTGCGCTGGTAGATTTCTGCAGTTTCTCGTCTCTTTGTTCTGTTCTTTTCTTTCTCTTGCATCTCCCCTGAAATTTGACGCAGTGTCACTGGTATATTTGGAGATAGAGTTTTAAGACTATCTCAGATAAGGGATTTGAACATTTAATCCATATAAAGCTCGCTGAAATCTGGCCTATTTTACTTTATTCTTTTAAAAAAATATTTGTAATGACAATACTTCTTGATTCCAGCCACCTCATATTCAGATTCTTTTCTCACATATCATTAAAATACATACAACTTGCATTGCTCTTGAATAACCCCATATTGCTTTCGTGCATTTTTACCTACAGTAATGTTTATTTCAAAATCACTAATCCTAGTAAAACAAAAGCAAGTTGGGGGAAAATGAAGCGTGTTGGCTGTAAGGTGTGAGATATTCAAAGACAAAATCCCCGTGGCTCAAGCTGAGCACATCTCAGCGACCCCCCCTCAGGCGAGGCCTCGGCTATAGCCAGGGCCACGGCCACGGCCACAGCCACAGCCACGGCCACAGCAGCCCTCGCGCCCAGGGTTCTACGCAGGTGAACTCAGCCAGGCCACTCGGGCTGAGGAACACAAGCGCTCTGTGAGCAGCAGGGCGCAGGCTCGCCTGGGCCAGAGTTGGCTGTGGAAGAGACCTCCCATGGGCGCCCAGGACAGCAAAGGCCCAGGAGACTCGGCACTGGGTGGCAGGCGGGACATACGCCTCTCTCCTGAGCTGTTCAGTTTCTTGATCTGCACTTCAGCTTCAAATAATATCATGTCCTAAAACTTGAGACCAGAGTCTTCCCTGCCACACACACACACACACACACACACCAGCTGCAGGTTGCTCCAAATTTTTGCTCTTGAATAACGACTCACTTAGTACTAAACGTCAAGTGTTCACAGCTCCTAAGAGAAAATGTCTCAAGGTCGGACCTAGAAGTCTAAGCCTCTCTCCAAGTCCCACAGTGAGGACAAGGACAGAACAATTAAAAGGAAAACACGCTCGCATAGGAGACAGTCCCAGCTTTTATCAGGCAGGGAGATTAAGGAGGCTGGAACCGAGCTGCTAGCAAGAGAAGTGCGGCTGGACACTAAGGAGCATCAATGCTAAATGACAGAGGCTGCTTTTTCTGCAGATTCCAGCCAAGACGACTCTGTGGGCTCCTACTGTGGCTCTGACGCCCTGAGGGCCATGGCTTTATGGGGCACATAGTGCGTCCCCACCTCAGACACAGCAGCCGGCCAGACGGCTTTCTCCCCAAAGTCCGCCAGCGGGGCCTGGGGGAGGCTCATCCTCTTCAGGCCTCCACTTGGAGAGCTTCTGCAGAAGGCTGTGAACGCTGTCCCAGGGAAACCTCTTGCCTATGGGCTGCGTTCCTTGGCCTTGGGGACAGGAAGGTTCATGTGCTCCTAGGGGACCCACCGCCTTCGCCCTCCTCCCAGCCTGGGCCAAGGCAGCACCTGCTTCCTGAGGGCCACACTCTGCTGTTAATGGTGGCAGATGCATGACCACCTTCAGTTCAGGTTTCCCCTTACTAATGGAAAAAGCTCTTAGCGGCGCAGATGTGCTGTTTCTGCTACAGCTACCTAGTGCTGTGAAGTGCACACCAGTTAACTGCAGAGCGCGCTTCAACATCGCGACCACCTCCGCAAACACGCCGCACCTGCTCCACCGCGCCGCACCAGCCCACCGCTGAAGAGACACCTGCTGGCCCTCGGCCCGCTCACTCTGGAAAGATCACCAGACCTGTTTTGAAGGACCGGAGCCGCCTATGTTGCCAGAGTCCCTTTCACCTTGCCAAAGTGACTTTCCTTTCAAAACATGTGTGGAAAGTTAACGTGTAACTTTTCAGAACAACATTTTCTTTTGTTTGTTTTTCCCCAGCAACTCCATATCTATACTGAACATCCATCCCAAGGACCTACACAGGAAGCAGGAGCCAAGTTAAACTGGTTCACACCCATTTCCATGGCAGCCTACTTAAAAAAGAGTCTCTGCAAATCAAAACACAAAACAAACCCTAGGGCTGAAGTATTGTTCCCGGCCTCTGATTCAAAGCCCCACCCTACGTTCACATGGCCTTGTGCCTCTGTAGGGTCTTGGTCTTCACTGCTGTGGTTTAACAAGCATGTGGAGAGCTTGGAATATTTCGAAGCTGCAAGGAAACCTGGTAGAGGAGAGCTCAGCCCTCATGTGTCCCCCTTCCCCTGACTGCTGCCTGCCAGGCCCTGCCAGCCTGCACCACCCTTGAGCCACCCAGGAAGACACCCGGCCTCAGAATCACAGCCTCGGCCCTGGAGCTGCACTGTTCATTTTCTGCTGAATTTTAAAGGAACTCAGCCTCATTCTTTCATGTTTTTGTAACCAAGAAATGAGCTCAAACAAAGGACTATTACTGTGCTAATCATTTCCCTGCAATGTATATTTCACACAAAAGGAAAACAAAAATAATTAAGAACTTGTCATCTTTTCTACTGAAAGGGATATTTAGTTTTGCTTAGCTACATCTCTAACTGTCTTTTGCTTTTAAGAATATGAAAGAAAGAAGGGCTGGAGGTGTAGCTTGGTGGTAGACTTAGCAAGTATGGGGCCCTGGGCCCAACGCCAGTACCAAAAGTAATACTAGTACTAGAAAAAATTGTAGTTAAAAGGCATAAGTTACTTTAAGAATTAAATCATGGCAGTCTCCAATCAGTAAACCAAAAGATGAATGCTAACCATTTCCTGCACTTCGTATTTCTTTTTTCCTGCAGAAATCAGGCAATGAGTCATGTCCCTTTGGTTGGATTAGCCCACAAAGTATTTACACTGATATAAATAAAGTGCTTTTTGCAATCAAACATTTTTGTTTATACTGAAACATAACTGAAAAACAAGGATCACAGCACAAGTAAACAAACTTGGAAAGGCAGTGTAACAACGGCTTTGTTTTGCCGTTGGAGGGAGGCCAGGCTTGGCGGACAGCAGGGAGTGAGGACTCCGAGGACTTCCTGGCACCTCGTAGGCGGTGACACAGCCAGCCCTGTGTTCCTGCAGTCCTTATGCCAATGCCTCCCCATCCTGTTCTCCCACGAGGATGATTGTGCTTGAGGGTCACAATGTTGAGGGTCACAATGAGAGAAACGCAGGGGAATTCGGTAGATGACAGTGCAGAAAACAGGCATAAAAGGGAGGAGGAACAGAGCCAAAAGGAAAAAGAAGTACTAAAGAAATGTCCTCAGAATGGTGGCAAAGGTTAGAAGACAGGAAACAGCGCGTGGTTAGGGCAGGAGACTTCTCGAGGCACAAGCAGCCTCAGGGTTCTGACC